>RWJN01000162.1:45060-62785 GCA_004332605.1 Steccherinum ochraceum | reverse complement strand
CAATTCTCCGAAGGGCCTTGTGGTTCCGTCCCGCGCATTCAACATCGATAGCAGAGCGCATCATGACCGATTTGACGAGGTAGACGATTTTGCAGAATATGCTCATTGCTGAAACGCGGAGTGTAGGAGTAGGAATGCAAGAGTGTGTGTACCCAGTGAAACTGCGAAAGAGGCCTGAGCTCTTGAAGTCGAAGGCCGAAGACGTAGCGATACAAAACTTCGCCGAGTAGGCTGAGGACATCGAGCGTGTCCGCGAAGTCATTAATATCTGAGCTATCACCACTGTGACTTGTTCGAAATCGCAGGATTTTGGACAGTATACTGTATGACCACCCACGGCGGCATATCTCATCACATCCACCGAACCGCACTCCGGACCGGAATGATCAAGCTTCTGCGGCTTGGGTATGTGGGGTAAGAGGCCTCCATTTCGTGTCACATATCTGAGGTCTTACAGACGAGAGGTGGGCTTCTCCTTACGACTGCAAGTCCTAGATGTCAAGGAGGATATTCGGAGAGGCCCCGAGAAGCCGGCGAATATGACGAGGATCGTCGACAATGACGGTTGAGCGAAACACGTCTCGTCGGGTTCAGCCATTGTCTTGGGACGAGAGGACATGATTTGAGCGAGGCCTATGGATGGTTTGGCGATTGACTTTGGCCAACGAGCACAAGAGGAACGAGCGACCGTCGACGAATCAGGATTTGATGCGAAGGAAAACCGGCAAAAGCCGACGGTGACCCCCGAACACACTAAAACCTGGAGAAATAGCGACAGGGAAGACCCTCTACCCAAGGTAGCGGGAATATTCAACTTCCTCACGATCCTCCTCGAACTGTAGGTACTTCACCCAAGACTATGAGATTGAAAGATTGCTCAGTGGCTATATAGCGTTCTCTGAAGGATTTGGGCCTTCAAACAGTGCTACGAACCCCGACCTGCCGCGAAACTAGCTGGTTGCAGCGCAGTGCAGTGACGCGACTCCACGGACCGCGAGAACTCCTCACACCCCTCATCCGCACATGACTTTTCACGTTGCTCTGTCTCTGAATACGACTTCCTCCTCAGCATTTGATCCCAGCACCTTTGTGTCTACTTCAACATCCATTCTATCCTGGACCTCTCAAACGCCATCTGAACCCATTGAAACAAAGCCAGCTGTTCAGCACATTCATGGTGTCGCGGTGGGCAATGATGACGGCTCTATTCTCATCTTCCGATCCTCGCGTACGAAGCGGAAACGCAGCGGTTCCCATCTAAAGCTTGCTTTACCTTCCGGTTCTGCAGAATCGCACTCCCGGCCTTCGAGCCCTTTGCGGTACTCAGGTCTAGGGCGGAAATCTGCTCGGTCTGCCTCACCCTCATCCATTCTGTCGACTTTCGCACCTCTCCAGGTCTCAAAATCTCGTGTCGTATCTGCGGTATCCCCAGAACAAGCAGAGGCCCCCAAAAACTACGTTGACTTCGAAGATGAACCGGAGAAATTGAAGGGGATGTTGAAGGGCAAAGGGCCGAAAGAAAAGCATTTGCCGGAAGCACTTTCCCACTCTGCGGACAGCCCACCCGCTGGCTCTTCGCCTGGGACGTCGCTGACAGAGAGGCCGTCTCCAGATCGAGCTAATCCTCGTATCATCACTCCGGCATCCGAAGGATCCTCTCTAAGATCCTCTTTTTCATCTTCATCGCTTGGACTTTCTCGTTCCGACGAACTCGGAGCCACGTCGATGAATCTGATTTCACACGTCGTTCCTCGTAGTGCCTACCGCAGCGCCCCCGTTGTCGCGATGAAAGTAGTGCAGAATGGCTGCCTGCTGGTATACTTGCAACTAGATGGGTGAGGAGCGCTTTCAACTTCACTATCGCTCGACTTCCGAAACTGAACCAGACTTCTAGGACTGTGACTGTACTGTCTACCGAAGACGGCGGCACACTTTCCGATTTCATTCCGGAAGGAAGATCAGTCAGTCCAAGCATGCCAGTGATATGGGAGTGGAAGGCATTGCATGCGTTTAGTATGAGTGACGTGCGTAGTCTGTTTTGTATTTACTAGCTACCTGTGCTTTGAACCTCATCTTTTTGTTGTCAGCGCTGCATTGTATTAGCGACAGCGTTCCTCGTCGCGACCACATCTCATATGCAATTCGGTGACACTGCGGATGGAGACAGCGAGATCCAAACCAGAGTGGTCGCAGTAGAGTTTGAACAGCCTCTAAAGGAGAGACACACTGAGCCGATTATTACGCAAATCGGAGACTGGATTCTCGGTGGAATCGCCGAAGGTCTTGTCGTTCATCAGGGCCAGAATGGTGAGCTCCTCGGAGTGTGTTGTCACGGCATATTTTCTCATATATCCTATAGCATTGCTCGAATTGATATACGTCACCCACTCAGGGGATCTCGTTCGGCAACCACTGGTGTTCAGCGATTATCCTACTGACACTGAGCTGGATGTGTCAAGAAGCCAGTCAAGTATTCATCTACCCATACCGAATCCCTTCAAAGCCTTGGCTAATCACTCAGCCGAGAGCCTTGGAGACGAGAAGGGAAAGACGTCTCGCGTCTTTGAGCGCGTGAGGCTGGAGAAAGAGATCACATTAGGTGCACTGACCCTGCAAGGCGGAGTATCCGGATTACAACTATGTCCCGCTGACCATCGCCTCCGTGGGATTGTATATTCCGACAGCGAGCTCGTAGTACGTTGGTGGATTTATCCGAGCATGACGAGGGATCAAAAATTGTTTTTCAGGGGTTTGAATGCGGAGATGGCTCAGTCCGTACCCTCTTTTCGCACTCTGCAGAGGGCATCAAGCACATCCACTGGAAGAACGCGGACACGTACATCGCTGTCTTCTCTGTGAGCTTACGAATTCCCCGCTCCAAACTGAATCACACTCTTACTTCTCCACAGGACCATGCTGAAGAACATCTTTTGATTGATGTCGATGCCAATAACGATAGCGCTGCAGATGGCTCTGTAAACAGTGATCGCTCTTATCTCGAGTACGTTCCATTCTGCCACACTTCGTCCTATGCTAAGTATACTCGCAGGCCGCGAACGACACGTTCTGCTACGCTTCTACAGTCCGATGTCTACGGTGTCACTGCAAGTGGAGACATCATCTCAGCTCGGACGAAAATTGGTCGCCGGAGGATCGAGTGCACGCCACTGGGCTCTGAAGGAACGGCAGCATCCGCTACCATATACCGGAGTAACCGAGACAAAAGGAATTTGGACGGGTCTAAACCGCATATCCAAGCGTCTGCCGTTCTACCCTTAGGATTGGACGATTTCATTTTGGCTTCAGGTGAGTACTCGAGCGACCCTCCGAGGGATATTCTGACGTGGCGTAATCAGCAGATGGATACATTCATCGATCATCGTTCAATGACATGCTCGCGGACCACGATAGCACCAAAGGTGCCTCTGATATCCCTATCTCCGCTAGCATTACGAGCCTGCATCTTATTCAGAGCAAACGGACGAGGGAGAACTTGATACTCGGTGGTAGTGATGATGGAGGTCTTGCGGTGTGGTCACTCAGGTTGGCCACTTTCCCGCCATTCTTGGGATTCCGAAATTCTGAAGCGAACACTTTAGCTCTCTGAAACTTCTCGCACGCTGGGTGGTGTTTACAACCCCTCTGGCGGAAGTGATACCGCTGTCGGACGGACGGCTGAACGACTGCGCGTTTTGTGTGGCGCGGGACGGGACGATCGCAGTGATAGCTGTTGATGAAATGCAATTGTACGGTCGTCCTACACACTTCGGCTTCTCCACATTGATGACTTCTTCTAATAGCCTCTTCTTGGTTCCTGCCTCAATTGCGCGCCTTGAGAAGGTGTCGCTCGGAGAGGATAACCTGCTAACCTACTACGCAGATGGGCGCGCCAGACTGTGGGATTTGAAAAGTAAAGAGCATTGGAGAACCATGACAACGGAAAAGGCCGATGAAATGGTAGAAGAAGGTGGATGGCGTACATGGTGACCCGCAGCCAATTGACAGCGCGCTCCGATGCTTCTACTCACCGCGCTTCTTGTAGGTATATGGGCGAGGCTGAACATGTGGTCGGTAAGGTGGTATCGGCACTTCCTGGTGGGACTCTGCCGCTCGATTCAGGTATGGGGTTCCCTAATCGCAGAACTATGAGACGGCCTAATGCGATACGATAGGAGCAACTGTGCTTGTAGACATCGAAGCCCTTCTGGAACAAACTGCCTTGGGCGCATTACCGCTCGGGACGAAAGACGTGCCCACTGACAGCGATGACACCAGGCTTCAGAAGATTGGCCATTTGAACGCTGTACTCACCGCGCTCATAACCACTGGTCTTAATCGCGATATTGACCGGATGTGCTACGAGCAAATGAAGGTTTCACCTGCTTATGCACGACTAGGTTTGGTCGCGTAAGTGCCAGTCACGTCCGATCAAGCGTTCAAATGACGAGTTTCCTCCTGAATCTTTTCACCTAGCTCACGGTCTATAGCCCTGATACCCGCCTCTGATCCTCTCGCGCCGTGGTGTGTATCTCCCGATGCCTCAGCCGTGCGGGCATTGTGCATCGTGTCTTTACTCCACGCGTACACGCAGTTCTCTGGTAGGAAGTCCTTGTCCATTCGATGTACATGTCGCAGATGAATCTTTGGTTTACAGGGTCTGTTGCAGACGTGGAGACCATCACTACGTTTTACACCGCCTCCCTTCCGGAGTCGATCGGAGAACACTACAAACCACCGAACCTCTCTTTCTTGGCACGCCGCTGGCTTCAGACGACAGGTGGGTTCAAGGTCCACTCCTGCTTCGCCGTGCTTCAGGTTTGATCCTAAACCGAAATACTCTCTCAGTGAACGCCGTACGCACAGCAGCCAAAGCGCTTTTTGAGTCAAGTGTAGCTCGCCTCACCGACGATGAAACTATCCTGCTCGTCGATGTCTGGCAGCAAGACTGTAGGTCCGACATACCTTCCTCGTCTACGAGTCTTTGATTGTTCCGATCAATCAGTACCAGTTGCTCCAGGCGTGAACAAGGAAGATATGCGATGCGCACTAGCGTTATTTATTTGTGGATCAGTTGCAGCCAGTCACTATGCACTGCTACCTACTAGGTGAGCCATGACCCTAAAATCAGAATCTACCTCGGGATGACGATCTCTCCGCAGCCATCTGACGCAAATCGCCAAATCCGTATCGCTCTATTTGAATGACGAGACTTCGCCATACCGTGCCTTGGCCATCGATCTATGCTCCCGTGGTTTCGCAGTATGGCAGCAGTATGTTGATGCCGTGCAAATGCTAAGGGCCTTGTTCGCCCTGTTCACGAACACTCGCAAGGAGGCCATCTCAGTACAGAACGTCGGTCAGCTCGCTCGAACCGCCGTGCTACAGATCGCTTCTAGCAACACGCCTCTTTTCATGACGACCTTGTCTTTGGACATACTGAATCCAGGTAGCGTTCAACATCGGAAATCTGTGATGCAGCTTGTCATCTTTCTCATTCGCAAGGTAAGCGAGGCGCAGTATGTCATCAGAAAACAGAATTCTCATTCTGATGTTGTACAAAGAAACCGCTCGTGCTGTATAGCAATCTACCACGGCTAGTGGAAGCTGTTGTCAAATCCTTGGATCCCAATGCATCCGGAAGTAGGGACGCCATCCTGGACTCTGCAACGGAGATCCTCGGGCACATTGTGCAAAGGTGCGGTGCAGCATGTTGACCTTGCGTTAATTCATCTGATAATTCCTGCTAAGCTTCCCAACGGTCGACTTTCACATGGGCTCACAGCGCCTCGCTGTCGGCACCAGCGAAGGGTCTGTCGTCATGTACGACCTCAAGACTGCCACCCGGTTGTACGTCCTCGAAGGACACAAGAAGAGGACCACCGCCTGTAGTTTCTCTCCCGACGGTCGGCGTCTAGTAACGGTGTCCTTGGATGAGTCCGCGGTGCTCGTGTGGAAGGTCGGCTCCAGCTTCACTAGCTTCTTCAACCCTGGAGCACCACCCCGGCAAGGTCACGGTGGAACAGAGCCTTTCAAAACCCTGAGTTTCAATGTCGGTGATGAAGGTAGGATTTCCGCCGTTTGGTTACAGAATCAAACTGAAGCCTGGTCTCTTTAGCAAACATGTCGCTGGAGGCTACACTTGATCTTGTTCGTTTTGAGTGGCCTTCGGATCGCAGCGTCCGGTTGAAGATACGGGAGAGTGTACTGACATTCAGCACCTAAGTAGGAGTTTCTACTCAAATGTGACAACCGCATAGTATACCGTCTGTTATTTATTTATTCTATATATCCACAGTAGTTTTCGCTTGGACGAAGTACTCACCACATTGACCACGTACATTGGAAGCGTTTGGTAGAATGCTTATCTCGATCCGCGACCCGCCCGTCGCCGCCGGCTGCTAAAATGTTTGAGTCGGCACCTGCGGGGACGCATCAGAGATTTGGCTGAGTTTAGCCACCAATCCAACCACCGCCCGCCTCTATGATGTCCGTCTCGCACTCTCACCCCGAAACACACTCTCTCCCCCGCTTTTCGCGTTCAGGGCACGCGTCGCATTGTCAAAGATGCCTGTTGGGCCTACCATCCTCGCAGAGCGAAGCGGACGCGTCACGGTGAGTCTCTGGGCGTAGCGAGGCCTTGTGCCTGGCTGAAGATCGGAGATGGACTGACGAGAGATCGCTAGGTTGGCGGTGGGGTTTTATTGCCTGGGCTCACTTGATCTACTTGGTCTACTGGAAAGCAAGACAACGGAGGTGGCAAGAGCTGCTTGGAAAGAGTGGATCTGGAGTCAACACTGTTGTACGTGTCCAGCTTCGGCGCGTGTTCCTCATGGCAGCGTAACTGAATTGTTCTTCATCGTGTAGCTGGGAAATATGGTACTGGATTCCGGCCAGGCCCATACATGACGACGAATGAAACATCTGTGAGCTCATTCGTGAACGCGAATACTCCGCGAGTCTGAACTGGAATGTTTCAGGCTAAAGATGACTATTCCGAATACGACACGCCTCACTTGATCATGACCTACACTGCTCTTCTATCTCTTGCGATCCTACGCGACGACTTTCAAGGACTCGACAAGCCGGGGATTTTGAAGTTCCTGAGATCATGTCAGCAATCCAATGGCAGGTGAGGCGGAAGGTTTCGTGCAATAAGCTGGAATGCTGACGACTTTCTCATGGCAGCTTCACGTCGCTTCCCAACGGAGGCGATTCAGATCTCCGTCAGGTGTATTGCGCGTTTGCCATCAGCAGTATTCTGGACGATTGGTCAGGCATAGACGTTGAGTTGGCAGTGAGATATGTTCAGGAGTGCATGGTGAGTGACCTTCCACCATTCATTACGTCTCTGATGTACACTCGAACCAGAACTATGAAGGTGGTTACGGTCAGCAGCCAGGCGGAGAGGCATTAGGTGCGTAACATGGCATTCTATTAAGACAGCTGCCGTTCTCATGTTCAATGGATAGGCGGAACAACATACTGCGCTCTCGCGTCCTTATCCCTCGCACCTTCCACATCAACGTCCCATACCCCTCATATATCACACCAAGATCGTACACGTACAATACGCTGGCTACTACAAAACCAAACACCTTCTGGCGGATTTTGTGGTCGAACTAACAAGATAGCAGACACGTGTTATTGCTTCTGGTCCGGTGCCTCATTGCATGTACGGAATCATGTGTTCTCTGCAGATTCAGGCCACTGATCTGTACTCGCAGATATTGGGTGCCGGTGACTACGTCGAGACGGCTGCTCTTGCCTCTTTCCTATCCAGATGCCAGTTCAAGTTCGGTGGAATTGCGAAGGCGCCCGAAGAACGTCCAGGTATGCAGATTTTCAGCCACTGAGTTGTCCACGGTATCTGACGTTTGGATGTGAAGATCCATACCACACGTACATGGCGATCGCTGCACTGGCGATATACCCACCGCAAGGAGCAGACGAGAGCTGGACGCTGCCGAAATTGAACGCATTGTGGAACGTGACGGAGGATACGGCGAGCTGGATACGCAAGCACCTCCATCGTCTCCACTGACTAGACCTCGCCATCGCGTTCGACAAGAGTGTAAGATAGTTGTATAGAGAGGTTATCTTATATACGCAGTCTAATTCTCATATTGAGCAAGATGCTCGTTCTTGCGTTCAGAGCCTTGAGTGGTCACAGTATATGTTGTTATGCAGTGGGTATAGTACAAGGTATGTTCAAAGTCCATGTACAGTGATGAGATCTAGGTAATGAGACAGATGACAATGATGGAGAGTGGTGCGCAGGGACGTAATCCAGGCATGGTACAACAAGGAAGGTGTGAGCTGCTGTCCGTATACAGTCGCAGCGCATATGGCACAAGAAAAGCATGGAAAGGAGACAATGATAAAAGATCTATGAGGTCGGAAATCATGTAGTTCATCTTCACACCAATTTCCCTTCCGGAATAGTTTCCAACCCCCAACTCTTGAACCTATACAATGCGACCGGTGCGTGGAAGCCTCGACTGGGTTTGGCGGAGACGGGGAGGGAGTTCGCGGGGTTGTTCGTTGCTACATAATGAGAATCTTGAGCTTGAGCTTGTTCTAAACTTGAAGAAGGGGCAGAAGACTGATTGAAAGGAGAGCAGGAGACATACGTAGTTGCAGGAGTTGCGGAAGGAGGAGCATGAACGTGGAGCGTACGGGGTACGCGCGCTGGCTTGGTGTCGATGGGGTAAGAGGTACTACTCGGGTTGGCTTGCCACTCGAAGAAAAGGGCAGAGATATCCTAGAGGCAAGTTGTGTTAGCAAAAGGAATAACAGTGAAAGGATGAGACATACGTCGAGGTATTTGCAGACGTAATCTTTCTGGAACTGAGCTCCGATAGCGCTGGCGTTCGGTTGTATACCGTGAGCACGCTGCTCGATTTCCGCGTTCAGCTCTCGCAGCGACACAGGGAGATGCGTGCGTAGTCTTTCGTCGCAGTGCGACAGAATGGCATGGATGGCCTGGAGCTGCTCGATCGTCTTCGTTTTCGCGATGAGAGTCTGCTTGAGGTGTTCGCTGATCGTGCTGCCTTCGACGAGACTCAGCGTGAAGAGGTCGCCGAGGAAAGATGCGATCGAGAGAGCGCAGGAGAGGTGATGCACAGGAGGACTGTGTGGAGGAGACTGAGAGCATGTGGGGATATTCGTGATGCTCGAATGCATATCCTGCATTCACCAAAATCTGTAAGCATCCACATCGAAAAGATCAATCAGGGAAGAAGTACTCACAACCTGCCAATAGGCCCTAAACTCGGCTGTGACCGCTTGCCCAAGCAAAGTTCTAAACAGCCCAGCGACCCTCGCATCCCTAGCCCCAAACTTCTCAAACACCTGTCTCGCAAACAACGCGCCACAGGACGGAATACTCTCTCCACCCTCCTCCACCACACGCTCGCAGATCAGCCCCGCCAACATCCCGAGACTCGCAGCATCCCAGCGGCCGCACCCCACGACGTCTTCCGCGAGCTGAGCGCGCTCCGTGCGGCGTTTCTGTGCGAGACCCTTGCGCATGATCGCCATCCATGGGTATGTCGGACGGAGCTTGAAAGACGCAGCCGACTCGGGCTCGAGAGCGCACTGTTTTGGATCTGCGAGAGCGCGTTTGCGCAGGACGAGGGGAACGTAGCTCGGGGCGGGGTTTCCGTGGACGTATAAATCAGGATGAGGTGCCGGGTGGTTCGAGGGGACCACCGTGCCTTGAAGGTCCGGGTGTTGAGAGAAGGAATGTCCGTGAGGGCCCGACGCGTGAGCCCAGTTGGAGACAGCATTGCTATCGTACAGAAGAGTTGGTTGCTGGTAAGATGCAACGGGAAGAGGAGGAGCTTGATGATGCTGGTACGTCGAAGGCTTGATAGTCTCTGCCGAATCGTGTGTTTGGAACGACACGTACGACGGATATCTGTGGTTGTCCGCTGGGAGACTGTTCGAAGTGCGCACCGATCCCTCGGAGATGGTCGGGAGTGCACCAGTGGAGAGCGCAGGAGTGTTGTCGGTCGTTTGCAGAGGCACGGCGTACCGCGCACCGGGCTGAGCGGAATACGGATACATGGGTCTAGGTAAGAATGGTTGAGCGTGTGCGTTGAGGTGGTTTGCGCCATGGCTGGAGAGCTGTATGAGGCAGACAATGAGGAGTGGAGAATGGTGAGGACTCAAACAACGCAGAAGGAGCTTTATGTATGCCTTTCTGTCAAAGCGCGGATGGGTCATGGCAGCTTTGTTCGTGGAGAAGCAAAGAGCAGGTCCAAGTGGTCTGAGTGGCGTGCAGCGTGGTCGACAACAACACACCCCGCGGAAAGCGCTTGCGCATTGCTTTCCGAGCAAGAATAAGCATGGTTGTTATGAAACTACCATTGTAAGGTATGTCAGTCGTATCCAACAGGAGAAGGTAGATGATGTACCCACGTCTATGTAACAATACCGATGTGGTAACAATGTACAAGGCAGTCGTGGCGCGTTACTGTCAGTAGGTACGAAGACGCGCGAGCAAGAATGCAAACGCTTGGGCCTCTGCGTACTGTTCAGTTGACAAAGACCGCCACACCACACGAAGACGAAGCACTCACCAATGCGTTCCACTTGTTATTCTGTACGAAGCCTCAGTCAGGGAGGGCGACAGCCAAGCGAATGAATAAGTGAGATCCAGTACAACAATTACAACCCTTCATCGTACAACTTCCTACACAATGCAATATAGAACCTCTCCAGATCGGCTTTCGTCGCCAAGTCGCCCTTATCCTGAGACGACGCTTTCTCCTCCTCCGGGACGCGTCTCGCAGCTGGGGCACCGCCAAAGGGCAACTTCGGAAGCGACGAAGCAGACGGAGCACCCGACGGGACCTGCTCGACGATCCAGTCGAACACCGCTGAGAGCTTGTCCGTCGACGCCTTCACCACGTCGTCCGCAAAGTCCTTCCCCGCACCTGTCTTGTCCGCCTCCTCCGCCCGCCGCCGCATCGTGTCTTGCGAGACCGCCTCGCGCTGCTGATGCTGCTCGCTGACCGCCATCCCCGCATCCTTCGCGACCTTCTCCTCCTTCTTCCACGCCCGCACGAACCTGCCCCAATCGCCCAAATTCCACCCGCCCTCCCCCACCTTCGGCTCTAGCCCCCCAAACTCCATCCCGCTCGCCCCGCGCAACGACCAATGGTCGCTCTCCTCCATCACCCCCAAGAACTCGCCCCACCGCGCGCTCTGCACCGTCACCAGCCCGTCGTTCCCCCACCGCGCCCACTCCTCCAACGTCCCGTCACGCAACCGCCCCTTCTCCTTCTCTTTCTCTTCGAACCCGTCCAGCACCATCTTCGGCAGCCACAGCGGGTGCCAGATGTTCATCGCGCTCACCCGCCCCGCCACGCTGAAGTACTTCACGTGCGGGTCGTCGGGCGTGGACGGGTTGAACACCGTGTCCAAGTAGGCGGTCGAGAGGTTGGCGTACGCGGGGGAGTCGAAGAGAGACATCAACATGGTCGTGAAGGACGAGGGAAGTGAGGACAGGGACAGTGAGAGCGGGGACTTCGGCGAGCTTGACTCCGGGGATGATTTGGCTTGCGACTCGGAGAGGTCGGACAGTGCCTGCGCTGCCGCACGACGCCTCTCTTCCTGCGGCAACTTGCCCAGTCCCAGGTTGTTCTAAGGAAACGTCAGCGTACGGTGGGTGAGCGAAGTCCAATTGACACTTACAGTGCACCAGTCCATGAACGGACTCCCTCGATGTGGTGTGCCAATCGTCGTGAGCGAAACGGGCGTGTAGTCTGTCGGCTTGATGTGCGAAATGAGATGGCGGCAGTCGAGTCCACCCATCGAGTGCGCCATGAAGTTGATTCCGCGACCCAACGCACGGCTCTGCAGCAACTTGTTCAAGCTCTCGGCGCGAGAGGTGATCGACCCCGTCCTAATGATCGTCGTTTGAGCACTTCGACGCCACAACGAGCAGATGGGGAACGTACCCTGGTACTGCTGTGACAATCACATCTGCTCCGACCTTGTGGCGTAGGATGTTGAGGACGTTCGCCCAATAGTGCGTTCTGAAGAACGACGGTCCGCGAACATCGAATCCATACAGTCCTGGAAATGCACAATAGTCAGAATATTGCAGGACGTGTGATGCTTGGATAGTATTCCGAGAAGCGAGATGTCCGTATTCCAGCGAACATCTCATCAACGCGAGAAAGTATTGCACACGGAAGCGAAGCCACAAGCAATCGCGCTCAGGTGGATGCGCTCTGCTCCCTCCAGTAGCAAGCAGCTTGAGAGGTCATCGCCTGCACGATCGAAGTTGTCCTGAACCCTCAGTAGGGTCCTCCAAACTCGTCGGCCTCGCCGCACCATCAAGACGAAACAGAGGGTCGATTACATCGCTGTGGATGTGAACACAAAGCCTCGGCAGAAACTCCGCTGACTTAGCCTAAAGTCATGGAGGACTGCACCAATGTCTCGCCCTTACGAAACGACAGCCTCTTCTCCCCTCCAGCCTCCTTCTCGTTCTGCAGCCATGCCAAAGTGAAATCAACTCACCATGACACAAAACAATGGGGTATCGTGGTTTGCGAATCGGATCCAGCAGGACGGGGTTATCCAGTAAGGTGTGTATCTGGTCTGGAGGCCGGGGGATCTTCTGCGGTTGTGGAGGCGGAGGCGACGGCTCTGGAGGGGGGAATCGAGTTATGGATGGCTCGTAAGGCTGCTGTTCTTCCGAGTGGTTTGCGAGCACAAATCGTGGGGAATTGGTCCATTGGGCCAACCATTCTAAGGTTCTGAAGCCCCACACGTTCTCTTGGGGTTTGTGCTGTTGTTGTTGCTGCTGCTGCTGCTGCTGCTGCTGGAGAAGATATTGCTGGGATATGGAAAGGGTTGATACGACGTTCACGAGGCGTCGGAAGAAGAGGAAGACTGGAGCAGGAAACCAGATGTTCTGCATCGTCGATAGAGATGCATTTGGTCCGAGTCCGACGTGTTGGGCGACGACAAGAACGTTGGGGTCACCGGGCGTTTGGCGGATGGGGATGATGGCAGCGCGACCACGTGCTTCTCTCGGCGCTGTGTGCGGTCAACAGAACTTTGAGTGTGCCTTCTCCTTCTCTTGTCCTTCTCCTCCTTTTCTTTCTTTTTCTCGCTTTCGCGGTCGAAATGTCGACGAGAACTCTCGAGTAACCCACGTTTTGAGCGACGAAAACACTTTTGCAATGCAAAAGTGTTTTTGACAGCGATGACGTCATGAACGGATTCCAGAAGCGATCGGGCCTGCTACCAAGTCGCGTTCAAGCCTGCAGAGGAACGTTCAACGTGAACAACGCTCTCAGCGTTGTTGTAGCCATCCAGAAAGTCTTGCGATCAAGCGCGTCAGACAGACATGTCCAATGACAGTCTGCCCATCGTTCCGACAAGCGATCAGTGGTTGTGCTTGGCAAGTGCGGACGCGTCATCCCCAGCTGCGAGTCCGACGGCACCGACTGATCCATGCCAATCACGCGCATTGATGCGTACCTTGCCCCGCTTCAAACCAGTGCTAGACATCCCTGCCAATGCCAAGTGTTTTTCACCTCTTTCTCTCCTCCCATTCGATATCCTGACCCGCTGGCAAGTCGAAGATGGAGGTTACGGTGTGGCAGGCGTCCACCAACATCCTCCTGGCAGCTGGAGCCTACGTCGTGTTCAAGAAGCTGACGCATCGCGTTAAAGAGGGGACGTTCGAGGATGTGGACGGTCCACCGAGAGATAGTTGGGTGACAGGTGCGTGGTCACACTCAGAGCCAATTCGTGGATTTGTTCTGACACGTCCTTGCACGACCTTCAAGGCTCATTCCACCGTGTTTTCAAGGATGGATTCGACTATGTGATGCACAATGTCCAGAAATACGGTGGTGTCTTGAAGTTCGCCATGCCATTCTTTGTGCGTGACACTCGTATTTTTTGTGCTCACGATGACAACTCACGCCGTATGACAGCACGAAGCTTTGCTCATTTCAGACCCACTTGCCATCCAACACATCCTCATCAAGGAGCAAGAATCCTTCGAGGTGACAGAAATCTTCCGCAGGTGCGTCTCAGTAATCCAAAATGCGCCTTCGAGTTCTCATAGAAAACAACAGTGGGAGCTACCTCGCATTCGGACCAGGACTATTCGCAACAACGGGTCCACAGCACCGTAAACAGCGCAAGCTGCTCAACCCCGCATTCGCGACCGCCCACATGCAAGAGATGCTCCCCGCCACACAACCCATCGCCTCCAAACTCTGCTCCAGCATCACCTCACAGGTGACCTCAGCCGGAGGCCAAGCAGAGGTCGACGTCCTCTCCTGGATGTCGCGCACCTCCATCGAATACATCGGCCAGGGCGGGATGGGCTATTCCTTCGACTCCCTCGACGCCCCCTCCAACAACCCGCAGACGTCCACGTACATCCAGGCCCTCAACAAGATGGTCCCCCTCAACATGCGCATCCGGTGGCTCGCCCTCATCGTCCCGTACGTCTTGCGCATGTGCTCTGCGCCCGTGCGGACGTTCCTTGTGGACTGGTTGCCGATATCTGCGTTGAAGGAGATGCGGGAGTGCGTGTATGTGATGTGGGACACGTCGACGCGTATTTTGGCGGATCGCAAGAAGGATCTGGAGAGGGAGGTTGAGGCGGAGGGGTTCGAAAAGGATGAGAAGGATGGGTGGGCGAAGGCGATCAGAGGGAAGGATATCATGAGTCTTTTGCGTATGTGCTCGTTTGATTGTCTCGTTGTTTGCATGCTCACATGATGCCCCTTCTCAGTGAAAGCGAATGCGGGAGTGGGCGCAGCAGACAAGCTGGCAGATGAAGAAGTCATCAGCCAAATCGCGTACGTCTCTCCAACGTCGCTCATCTACCCTATCTTCGTGCTCACTCTCCCTGCAGTATGCTTCTCTTTGCCGGCTTCGAGTCCACTTCCGGCGTCATAAGCCGACTTCTCCACATATTCTCGCTGGACGACCGCGTTCAGTGCCGTCTGCGCAGCGAAATTCGGAGAGCCAAGCAAGACCACGCTGGGGTGAGCACTGGTTGGGAGGAGGTCGAGCTACCCTTCGACGTGCTTTTCAGCCTGCCGTATCTGGATGCGATCTACCGGGAGTCCTTGAGGTTATACCCAGCCGTCGCCGCTCTTTCTCGAGTGTAAGCTCTCCAATACCACGCTACTAGTATCGCGTCACGGGCTGACATGC
This sequence comes from Steccherinum ochraceum, assembly GCA_004332605.1. Classification (NCBI taxonomy): domain Eukaryota; kingdom Fungi; phylum Basidiomycota; class Agaricomycetes; order Polyporales; family Steccherinaceae; genus Steccherinum; species Steccherinum ochraceum. Next base: position 47,581 of record RWJN01000162.1, on the reverse strand, counting down.
TTTCCCATCCACCAGAGCGCAAAACGACACCGTCCTCCCGCTCTCCGAGCCCATCCGTGGCAAATCCGGTGCGCAGACCAAGAGCATCGCCATCCGCAAAGGCACCATCATCAGCATTTCCCTCCTCGGCTCGAACTACAACAAAGCCGTGTGGGGCGACGACGCGTTCGAGTTCAAGCCCGAACGGTGGCTCGGGGAGGGCGTGCGCGGGGTCAAAGCCGGTACCGGCACCGCGCCTAACCAACCAGGCAAAGTGGTCGACGAGTTTGCAGAAGCCTACCGAGGCAACCAGAACCAATCCACCACCACCTCCTCCTCTGGTTCGGTGAAGTACCCGGGGATCTACTCCTCCATCATGTCCTTCGGCGGCGGGCCCCGCGCGTGCATCGGGTTCCGCTTCGCCGAGATGGAGGTGAAGCAGGTGTTGGTGACGTTGTTGTCGACGCTGCATTTCTCCCTGAGTCCCGAGAAGGAGGTAAGGTGGATGTCGAATAATTTCCAGACGCCGGTGGTGAAGCCGCCTGGGGGAGATGGGAAGACGAGGCAGGTGCCGTTGATGGTGCGGAGGGTGGTCGAGGGGGATTTCTTGGATGAGTGAGTGAAAGGGAGGAGGTGGTGGTGGATTTGGACGGTGTCGTAGACTCGTAGGAGTGAGTTCGTTTGTGCTTTGCCATCATACATGAGCTTGGATAATCTATGGATTCGGACGATACTTGGAAGCTTAGTCGGAGGAAGGTCACGGTGCTTCTTGCGACGAGGACTATACTGTATGACCTTGACCGGTTCTATATCGCGCTATACTTACTACAAGTCGTACAACGGCGATCCTTGTCATACTTGCCGTTGTGCAAACGATTGAGGTTCGACTCAAGTGGACTGGATATTGTTTACTCGTTGCGCCACGCGACCGCAAAACGCCAAAACTCAGGGGTGTCCACCTCTTCGCTCTCCTCTTCTCCCTCCAGCGACTCGCTGACTCCGCAAAGCAAACCAGGCATGTCTTTCGGTCTCCAGCTTCCAGCGTACACTGACATGGAGTATTTACCTTATGGACATCAGGATGCCACTGTATGCCGTTGTAGGATGAGCGCTGCCATTTGAGACCGCCCGTCTGTGGTACAACCGCCGCCATCGTGGCCTCCCCGGCCACAAACATGTCCCTCCTGACAGCGCACGCCGTCCAGTGGTCCCTCTCCGGCCTCTCATCCACCATTGGCTGATGTACGACAACTTCCAAGGAGAGCAGATCGTCATGAACATGCGCCTCAATGATGAGCGAGACGAGGTCATCTTTATTGCCACGCACTACACCAAAGATGCGTACACCAAACGCTGGAAGCTCAAGTCGAGCTACAAGAAGCCCAGTCCGAAGTCGCCGAAGAGCATGAACCTAGTGCGATGGCTCAGAGGCCACGGATACGCGTTGGAGTCTCCCGGAACACGCTTCTATATGTTGCCACCTTGCGCCCAACTTAGGGGTGAGCCGCCGATCCCAGATGGTCCTGGCGTAGATGAGGAAGAGGATTTAGAAGGGCCGGAGGCAGAAGAAGTCGCACGGATTGCGGAGGAGCACGAGAGGCAGGCCCAGGCGCAGGCTGACGACGACGACGACGACGAATAGGGGGACAAAGACGGGGAGGACGGAGACGAAGAGGAGATTGAGAAGACGGATAGGAAACTGAGGAAACGAAGAGTGATGGACGCACGTATTGAAGAAACTTCAGCCTAGCATGGGTTGGCAGGCGCACTGCCTGCAGGTCAAGTTTACACCTACCGAATCGACCCCGATGAGGCGTCTCATCTCTGTGAGTTCCTTGGGCGAATGCCATCCGGGTCCAACGTGCTGATCACAGTCGCAAATATTTTTAGATCCATGAGTGCGTTTCAAATTGAGTGCGTAAGTTGTTCATTACTGTAATGCCGTATTCTTGTAGGCTCAGATTGACTGAAGTACTTAGGTGATAGTAGATGGCAGAAGCCGTCACTTCTCTTATGATTCGTCGATATCTTCCGCCTATCTCGATGACTCTTTTCGCAACTCATTCTACTCTACTTTATATCATTCCGACTTCTAGACCATTGAACGACTGCATGTATCTGACACCGTAGATCGCACAAAGACGAAGTCACAGTGTGCTGTAAGCCATCATCCCGATTCACGCGGCGTCGCGGCGCGACTCTTGGGACCCGAACCCGCCCACTGTTCCATAAGAGCTCGAGCCACCACGAACTTGAAGTCCGACGACGAACAACCACCCAAGATGGCGTTCATGTCGTTCCGTGCACGGTGGTACTCACCCTTCCTCTATCAGAGCTTTCTCGAACAAACGACCACTTAGAGTCTTAGACCACCTTCTCAATCATCATCAGAGAAGACGTCCTTCTGCGCTACTGAGCATATCAGCAGCTCATGGACGAAGTCACGTTCCCAGAACCACAGCGCCCCGATGGACACGAACGTTCATATCGCGCGACACGCAGAACCCGCTCACAAGGACGCGTAAAAGCCCCTGTTCCATAA
>RWJN01000162.1:0-45003 GCA_004332605.1 Steccherinum ochraceum | reverse complement strand
GACGACACGACGACGAACCACCCAAGATGGCGTTCATGTGGTTCCAGGCGTTCACCAACATCCTCATGGCGGTCGGCATCTACGTCCTGTTCCGCATGCTCACCGATGTCGTCAAAGAGGGGTCTTACGAGGACGTGGATGGCCCACCGAAGGATGACTGGCTCAAAGGTGCGTGTGGTGATGCTTTCTACGTGGAGATTGGTGTTGACAGTCTGGATGCTTGTGTAGGCTCTTTCCACCGTATCTTCATGGATGGGTTTGACTATATCATGCGCAATATCGAGCTCTATGGAGGGGTGTTCAAGTTCGCTATGCCATATTTCGTGAGCATGTTGTTGCCCTTTTTATGGCATATAGAGGCTCAAGCCAACACAGAGCGAAGCCTTGTTCATCTCAGATCCACTCGCTATCCAACATATCCTTATCAAAGAGCAGGAGTCGTTCGAGATGACAGACATATTCCGCAGGTGCGTCTCACTTGAGTACACGCGTCTTTGAATATGTGTGGAACCATATTCAACCTCACCATTGTCCTTGCAGCGGAAATTACCTCGCCTTCGGGCCAGGATTGTTTGCGACGTCTGGTGCACAACACCGTAAACAGCGCAAATTGCTCAACCCCGCCTTCTCCACTGTCAACATGCAGGAGATGCTTCCTGCAATCCAACCTATCGCTTCGAGGTTGCGTTCCAGTATCACGTCCCAGGTCATGCAAGCCGGAGGTACGTGCGCTTTGTGTTCGCCCGACTCATATCTTACGCTATGCACAGGTACGGCTGAGATTGACGTCCTCACCTGGATGTCGCGCACCTCCATCGAATACATCGGTCAAGCCGGGATGGGCTACTCCTTCGACTCGCTCGACGCAACCGGCAGCCCTCAAACCTCCTCCTACATCCAAGCCCTCAAGAAGATGGTCCCGCTCAACACCAAACTGCGCTTCCTCCGCGTCACCACCCCCTTTGCCGCGCACTATCTTTCTCCCCGCGTGCGGAACTTGCTGGTGGACTGGTTGCCGATCCCTGCGCTGAGGGAGATGCGGGAGTGTACACGCGTGATGCACGATACGTCGAAGCGCATTTTGGCGGATCGGAAGGCGGATTTGGTGAGAGAAGCGAGAGCAGAAGGATTGGGCGAGAAAGATGGGTGGGCGCAGGCGATTAGGGGCAAGGATATCATGAGTCTTTTGCGTATGTTTTCATATCATTGGTTCCTTATTTGCGTGCTCATCTCGTTTTCTTCGAAGTCAAGGCGAACGCGAGTGTACATGAGGCAGAAAAGCTTGAAGAGGAAGAGGTCGTCAGCCAAATGACGTACGTCCTTCCGTTACTCCTCCTCTTTCCTGCGTATTCCTGATCTTCAAGACACAGCATGCTGCTTTTCGCCGGCTTCGAAACCACGTCCTCCACACTAAGCCGTCTCCTCCACATCTTCGCCCTCGACGACCACGTTCAATCCCGCCTACGCAGCGAGATCAGGAAGGCCAAGCAAGACTTTGCCGGAGTCACTAATGGATGGGAAGACGTCGAACTGCCGTACGACGTGTTGATGAACTTACCTTACTTGGACGCGATCCTCAGGGAAACGTTGAGAGTGTACCCGCCGGTGGCTGAATTCGCAAGAGTGTAAGTGGTTTATATCCTCTACTACGCCGTTTAGTTAATCTCTGCATTGCAGTGCACAAACCGACACCATCCTCCCACTCGCACAACCCATCCGCGGCAAATCCGGAACGCGCATGAAGAGCGTACCCGTCCCGAAGGGCACGACCATCAGCATCTCCCTCCTCGGCTCGAACTACAACAAAGACGTGTGGGGCGACGACGCCTTCGAGTTCGTGCCCGAACGGTGGCTCCGCGAGGGCGCGTCCGGCGGCCCGAGCAGACCACCCAAAGGCAAAGTCGTCGACGAATTCGCTCAGGGCTTCGGTGTCACACGCGACGGCGAGCCCTCCGGCGTACGCGGCAAACTCAAGTACCCCGGGATCTACTCGTCCATCATGTCCTTCGGCGGCGGGCCCCGCGCGTGCATCGGGTTTCGGTTTGCGGAGATGGAGGTGAAACAGGTGATCACTACGTTGCTGTCGACGCTGCATTTCGCTGTGGTCGAGGAGAAGGAGATTAGGTGGATGTCGAATAATTTCCAGACCCCTGTTGTTCGCCCGCCTGGGGGCGATGGGAAGACGAGGCAGGTGCCGTTGGTGGTTAGGAAGGTGAAGGAAGGTGATTTTATGGGGTTGTGAGAAGGAAGGTTGAAGGTGTATCAGCGCGGTGAATTGCGAGTCTGAGCGGACGGGAGGAATTCGTATGTATCTCACCTTGTTGTATCGGATCTGGACAATATATGGACGATTATTCTCACCTCACACTCACGCCGATATGGATGTGTATGTTCACGATATTCGGCAAATGATTTAGAACAAGGGACAGAGAGTGGTTGCTGGTAGAGATACAAGCGTATGGTAGCTCAGACTTCAGACTTAGTGAGAGGAAGACAGAACGCAGAAAGAAACGACTATGGGGTTGGGATGAGGCGGAAGTTACGAGGAACAAGACGGAGAGAGAGAAAGGACGGCAAGGCAAATACTGAACACATCTCAGCAACACAAACACAAGAGAACAGAGAGGTAGAGTATAGGATAATAGGGAGAGAGAGAGAGTTGAGACGAGCGGATGGGAGAGTGAATGAATGCACACTACTTGAGAAGAGTGAGAGTGGGAGGCGAGAGACACTAGCGAACAATCACAGTGGTAGGAAAACGTGGCGATGGATGTTCGGATGGGATGAAAAGCGGTGTGAAAATAAGGAGGGTTCGAGCTACGCCGGAAGGTGAGGCGTGTATACAGTCCACTGAGCGGAGGAGGATGGGCAACAGAACCCACAGAACAGCAAAAGCACCCACCACCGACCACAAACGGATCTTCAACGGCGAACAACGGAAAACGCAGAGGATAGCAAGCAAGTAGAGCTTTACATCGCCGCCATGCCCATACCCTGGAACGCACCCACTCGCGCACCGACCATCGGCGCACCAGGTTGAGCTTGCTGAGGCTGAGGTGCCTGCTGCCCTTGCTGCTGACCCACAGCGGACTGCGCCTGAGCGGCCGCGACCGCCGCCACTGCCGCTGTCGACCCGGGGGTAGCGATCTGCAGCGTCTGGCTCTGCACGAACACCGGCTGGCTCTTCTCTTCGAGGTCCGAGTAGATGACGGTCATCTCCTTGCGGGACTTCTCCCAGTTCTCCGGGTCCCAGAACGAGTACGTCCCGCGTTCGCCGCCGGGCACTTTTTGCGAGGGCGACGTGCCGGTCTCTTTCGTGATCCATAGTCGCATCTCCTTGTGATAACGCCAGTTGCGGTTGAATCTGCAGGTGGGTTATATGTGAGGAGGTGATAGAAGCGCATACAGCGTGAAAGAGGACATACAGCTCCTGAGCAGCTAGTTCCTGCATGGCGTCACGCGGCGACGAATAGAACATGAAGAAGAGAGTCTCGTCGCTGAAAGCAACGGCTTTCAGAGGTCCTGGTGGCGGTGGTTGGACATTGTAACAGCCCGGTATGTGGAAGTCCGGCTCAACCGTATGTGCGGCGGATGAATCTGCCCACGGTGTGATGAACGTTGAATATAGACTCCTGTCGACGGAAAGGCGATCAGCACACAGTTCATTCCATCACCCAACCAAACATTGCAACACGTATTGAACAAGCGCATCAACATAATACAATCCCAGCGTGACAGTGGCTCGAGAAATGGAAGAGGTAGCAAGATAACCAAGAGACGGATGAGGGTCACAAGACCATTTGGGAAAAAAACGAAGGCGATGAGGACTTACCCAGGGTTCTGCATGTCCAACCCCATCGTCCCAAGATCCGTCCCTACTGAAAGTAGACTCGTATCCAGATCCGCACTCTTGATCAACGCGAGCAATCCCAACAAGCCCCACTTATCCGCCGGCGACATGAGCACTTGTTGCGCTGGTGTCTGTGGTACGGCCGACGCGGGTTGTGTGGATCCATGGAGCGCTGTGTCGCCTGCGACAGTCCCGTTCCCTACGTAAGGCGTGTGTGGGATCGTCCCTGTTGCGGGTGCTTGGGGTTGTGGAGCTTGCGACTGCTGACCTGGTGGCGGTTGTTGCACTGCTTGTGAGGGCGGTTGCGGCAGCTGCCCTGGTGCTTGCGGCTGTGGTTGCTGTTGCTGGTTGAACGACGCGGGTGGCGGGACTCCTGGTGGGCCGCCGATATGGGGTGTTTGCGGTGGGGGTGGCGCCTGAGGCTGCTGTGATGAAGAAAGGTGATTTGTGTGTGTGCCGTTGGAGGCAAATGCACCTGTAGGTCGCATTTTTAGTCTGCTGATCGGTCCTTCCCCGCGAGCAGTGGTCATACCCATGTTAGTCTGATTCAGCTTCATGGCATAATTCTGTAGGACGGGCAGCATTTCAGCATGGACGTTCCAGATAAATATAACGGATTGGAGTGGTCGGGAGTAAAGGGGGGTATAGAGAAATGACGGGAAATTGATTCAAAAGAACGCCGAAAGACGTACCCGTTTGTCTGCTTCTGACTGGAACCCCGCGAGCGATCCTCCCGCACGACCCAAATTCAACAACCCCGGTTGCTGCTGTCCTCCTGTCAACGATCCCAGCAGGTTCTGTCGATGTTGTTGATCGTTTGGCTGTTGGAACCCATTGAGCCCTGGTGGGTGGCCATCTGCATTGGGTGGCTGCTGCGACGATGGTGTTTGGCCACCAAGAGCAGGGAAGTCGTCTGGCGTAAAATCTCTCTGCTGACTCGGTATTCCGTTCCCCGTCTGCGTCGTATTCGGTGCACTCCCTACAGCCGTCCCCGCCTGTGTTGCGTAACTAGCGGCGTTGTTTGTTGATGGCGTACTGAGTGGATTCGCAGGCATTGAGCCCAGCGCTGGGAAGTCGTTCGGGTCCAGCCCCACTTCGCTTGCGGATGATGTCGACGGTGCCGTGGCGAGCGATGAGAGGGCATTCTGGGCTAGATGTGGCGGTAGACTCGAGTTTGCGTTGGTCGTCTGCGGCTGTTGCTGCTGTTGCTGCTGTGTCTGCTGGCTCTGTGGCTGCAGCGGCGTATGGGGCAACGACGGCTGGGATGCATGGGGAGGCTGCTGCTGCTGCTGTTGCTGCTGCAGACCGGGGCCAAAGGAAAAGTTGCTTTGTCCCCTGGGCTGCATGAAGCCGAGCGAGGGCTGGGAGACGAGAGGAGCTCCGCGGTGGTTTTGCATGGCGGGATACTGGGGCATGACATTGCGCGGGGGCATGCCAAAGGCAGGATACGGGCCTCGGAAGGGGCCTCCGCCCATGGCTGGGTTGGGACCGAGGCTCGGGGGGCGTTGCGGGGGTTGACCTGGATAGTCCGGCGACATCAGCGGGCCACCCCCAGAGAACGAAAAAGTGCTGGACGCACCTGCTCGATTCATGGAGAGTGCTGCGAGAATGATGGGCGAGACGGCGGCGGGAGGGGCTCGAGGTCGGGGCGGACGATGAGCGAGGGCGATGCGATGGTGTTGGCGGAGAGTGCGAGTAGCCAGTTTAGTCGCCCGCCCGCTGCCTCTGCCCGCCCAAGCGCCCGCCTTTCTCTCCTTTTTGCCACCATCATCCGTCCATCATCCCCCTCTCCTCCTCGCCCCCACGAGTCCCCATCGCGAGCTCAGACGCGTCGGGCGTGGACGTCGTGCAGCACTGTGCCTTTATAACACGATTCATTGCGCCAGAATCTCAGCGTTGGCCACCCGTGATACTGTCCAGCCCGTCCATGCGTGATGGAGGTGCGTTCTCGTCTGACATCCAACCCAAGCATCTCATGAGAACGTGCCACTCTCCAGGTCGTCAATCAGCGTGCCGCGTTGCTCTGTAACTACGAGGTCTTGACGCTCCTGCGCACCCTCGAGAGCGATCATCTCGCAAAGACGCGGACCGCACTCAGGATCAAAAAGGAAGAGGAGGCCGCGGGAGTAGCCTCCTCGCGACAGCACATGCCGCCAGAGGAGGTCTTGGAGAACCTGCGAACGGTTGAAGTTGAAGTGAGCCATTGTCCTCACTCTGCGTAGAACATGTGTTCATTGCTCTCTCGCAGGCCATCCAGTATCTGGCTGCCGACTACCAGCCAACACCCAGGCAGAGCGATGCAGGCATTACGCAGCTCACGAAAGCCCTTGGCGCGTACGAGCTCACGAAAGCTGAAAAGCTACAGATCGTCAACCTGGCACCTACTGAAGCTGTGGAGTTGTATGTGGTACGTACCCTTGATTCCTCTCGAACCGCGTGTCGAATAGGGGATTGCTTGATCGTTCTATGAATGCGGTCTACGATTTCCGCGCATTTGTTCCAAGTCATACTGTGTCGTTTTCCTCTCCTGCCTGATCTTTGACCGGCTTTTCGTGACTGCACTGAGCCGTGATATCAAGCAATCCTCTCTTCGGTGCGTTCGAGTCCCCATCTCGCCCATACCGCGTCACTGATCACACATTCGCAGATCGTCGAAGAACTCGAGGATCGTCTCGGCGACAAAATGGACGACATACTCTCATCCGTCCGCGCGTCGCTCGCTGAGCTAGCCGCACCCGTTGACGCTACGAACGCGCACGACGATCAAGTGCAGCTTGAAGTATACAACGAAGACACGGAGGGATGGGAGTACGAGCAGGGCGACGAGTTTGATGATACCGGCGAAGGTGCTGGTGTAGAGGGCGACCTTGATAAAGACGACGATGAGTGAATGTAGAGTGTATTTGTATCTATGATGTATTTATTTCTTCGATGTAGCAATGACACGCGACTTGCTTTCACATTGAGATGTCGCCTATAGCAGACACCCAGGTCCTTTCTCAACTATTCGCATCCGAGGGTGGATAGAGTCGTGCTGCTGAGCGCGACTTACGTGAAGTACGCTGCCGCTTACTCGGACGCGACGCCCACACTCACGGCGACGCCGCCGACATTCAACTTGTCGGCAGAAAGACCGGTTTGACGCGGAAACGGGCAAACACAAGACCCATGTATGAACCCTATGCAAAAGATCAAAACCAAGAATGGCGAATTCGCCCCGCTCGAACCTTTGCTTCAGACTCTGTGGTCTCACTCGCACGGATGGACCAGAGGACAACCAACTAAGCCTCATCAAACATTGGACAGCTGCGAGCAGACTACACACGAGTACATAGAGTCTACGATAAACACACCATACTCAAAACCCTATCCGATATCGACACGCCTCCATTCTATCTTCATCCTAATCCAACAGCTCGAGCTCACGACGACCATTGGCCGGAGGCCACTGCTGCACCGGCGCAGACTGAGCTTGAGTTTGTCCCGCTGGATTATGCTGCACGACTTGACCCTGCTGCGGCTGAGTTCCCTGGTGAACGTTGCCAGCCATCGCCTGCCTGAGGGAAGTGGTTGGGGATGGCGCCTGGGGGAGGCGGTGGCGGGGCAGCTGGTTGGGCGGGCGGAGCAGGGGCGGGCTGGGGACGAGGACGCTGCTGATAGCGGGCTTCAAGATCACGACGACCGTTGGCTGGAGGCCACTGCTGCACTGGCGCCGACTGAGCCTGCGCTTGCCCAGCAGGATTGTGCTGCACAACCTGACCCTGCTGCGGCTGAGCTCCTTGGTGCACGTTGCCCGCCATCGCCTGAGGGAAATGGTTAGGGACGGCACCTGCGGGAGGGGGAGGCGGCGCGGCAGGCTGAGCGGGCTGAGCGGGCTGAGCGGGCTGCTGACCAGGAGCGGGTGGATGGCGAGCACCCTGGCCGCGGCCCCGGGCCTGGGCCTGGAGGCCACGACGAGCATTGTCTGCAGTGTGAGGCACGCGAGCCACGATATCCTCGATGATGTCGCGGAGGGCCACATTGGAGAATTCGTCGCGAGCAAAGACCGCCTCAATGTCCCTCGCCGTCAGAGCGGTCGGGGCCGCAAGGACGGAAGTGGCAGTCAGAGCGGCGAGAGTGGCGAAGACGGTTGTGAAATGCATGGTGATCGTTCGGGGAGAGTGGTGGGGAATGGTATTGAAGTGGAGGTGGGCGAAGTCGTCAAGGTTGAGATCGTTAGTGGTTTGTGAGGCTGCGAAAGATCATCATTGTCAGTGTCATGGTAGCAGAGGTTGACATCGAGTGAGGGCTCACCGTCCTGCACCTGTTGTGTTGTCTTGTGAATGAGCACCGGGCTGAAGTTTCGTCGTCCTCTTCGACCGGTTTATATACGCATTCAAGCGGTAAAAGCAGCCGTAGCTAACCGTCTCTTCACGCTTTCCCGCCGCAGAATATGGTCAACCAGACCCTTGAACTTGCATCTCGCCGAACGCGAAGCCCGAAGTTCCCGTTCACAACATACTCTGGGCCAGTTTCTTGCCATCGATTCACCGCTCGTGTCTTCCTGGCTCTTCGCTACTGCATGTACATCAAAGACCAGAGCGGGATGTTGAGCTGAAAGTACTCACACACGTAACACAACCGACTGAGAGTCGACAATGTCTCAAAGTCATCTATACGTCCACCCAATCGCCTTGAGCCCGAACTCGCGATGTCTCTGTTTTTAATTCAAACGAAGTGTCTGCGTGAATCTCAGTCTCAGTGGAGGTGTGCGCCACTGTTTTGAGTGAGTTGTCGATATGCGTCGATGTGGCAGGCACTCGAGGCCGCAGATTCAATGCTGCATCTGGGGATGAATTAAGGACAAGCATGTCTCAGTTGTTCGTGAACCTGCCAGCTGGCCACTCACCTGACTTTGCGCGCCGGAAGACAGGAAGATCGCCGTTCCCGAGCAAAGCGATGCATCGATTGTCTTGAGCGAGCGATCCCCAAACATCTGACCGAGTAGTACTACTCGTTGAAATATGGATCAGCTCAAATTCGGGCATGACTTCACAACTTGGAACTGACCCTTCGATGGATCCCTTCGTCCGCATGACGTAGAACGAGACTCTTATTTCATGTCAGACTCGTTCACGTCGCATACTGAGTTGACCCGCGACCCGTCTCTAGGACAGTGAATCGTTCTGCCCTGCGGCTGGGAGATAGCGGCGGTAGGTATCGGCACGCTACCGTCGATGAATTTTGATCACGAGACGCGGGATGCGAAGTGCGCTGCGGGTCCAGATTGAGTCCGAGCCCAAGGTAGGCATCAACGTTAAAGATCTGAGGCTTTGAAGATTGTAGGTGCGCCAGAGGAGAAAGCTCTAGATGGAGGGTCTTAGACTGGGCTCGCTATCGAGACAAAGGATGAAGCGCTTGAAGTTGAAGACAGTATGAGTGCTGCGTCGCGGTGCACAGATTGCTCCTTTTATACGCTCAGCTTGAATCGCAGGGAAGATACAAGTTGCTCGGACTCTGTAGCTTTGCTGTGGCTGCTCGTTCAAGGGAACGCAGTGCGGCAGTGATAGCGGGACCGCCAATGGAAATCATCTGCCGAGAACGATGAATGGTTGCAATCTGTCGTGTAGATACACATGAATGGACTATCAAGTACAATTAGATGATGATACTCAGTACTCATACATAGTAAAGCCAACGTACATTTGTTCATCTCCGCGTCATTCTGACAGGAGACAGATGGGTGTGACGTGGTAGATGCGCCCGTACCATCCGCGTCCATCTCGAGCGTTGGTTGGTTTTTGTGAAGGTGAAAATACCGTTCTGGAAAGCTATCGCCGTGTTTATGCTGCCAATGTCGGATCCACGTACAGAATACCTGCAGGCACAGATAGTTTTCGTGAGTTTTTCGTGAGTTTTTCGAGTTGCGAGGTGGAGCAGGAGGTCAATACCTTCAATACGTGCTCTAAGTAATTTTCAAGGCCCTTGTTGCCACAGTTGCGATCTCGAGCACAGATCGCCCGTGTAAATCTCGCCGAAATAGGTGCCTCTTTTCCTCCTCCTCGTCATGTTCACCTCTGGGACTTCGTTCTGTCCTACTCCTTCTGAATGTGTTCACATCTTCGTCTCATGCTGCATCTCTCGTTCGACGACTCACGAACGATGAATCGATCTTCAATCATTCCGTAGATGTCAGAAGGCGATCGTTGCTTTGCCCGTGGTGAGGCCTTGAGGCCAAGATGAGGCCGACTATGACGAATGCTTACGCGCCATATCTCAGCATATCTCCTGCAGCTCTACGTCGCCGACGACGATTGGACGATGACCTGCCAAGAAAGCATCCTGAACAGATTATCCTTCGCTCCCGCGAGGCTGATTCCCGCTCCGGACGACTTCGATACGACCGTGAGCGTCGCTTGCCATGACGACGACCACTTTCTGCCTGGTTACCAGCAAACTTCGGAGCGGTTACAAGGGGGCTCTTCTGTTCAGGAACATCGGAAGCGTGCTTTTCAAAATTACTTGGGCACGTGTGCGGCCTGGAATCGGGTGGCCTACGCGCTTTGCTGGCATATAAAAGGCGAGCCTCAACGTTGTTGTTTCCCATTCCTCTCTCGACAGCTCATCTCCCCTCCCCCTTCCTTCTCTCCCCTCAGACCGTACAGTGTACGTTTCTGTTTGCTAGACGCAGCAGCAAATTCGCCTCTTGTCATTCATTTTCAAACAGTTCTCGATCGAACTCATTACTCTCCTTCTTTTTGACTTGAATCCTTTTGCTGCCTTTTGCACCTTTCCATCGACTCAACAATGAAGTTCGCCACCTTTGTTTTGTCCGCTGCTGCGCTCTACGCTGCCTCGACTGTGTCCGTTCCCATCAAGCGGGACGTCGACCCCAGCCTTGTTCCTCCTTTCGGTCTTCAGTCTGGTATCAACCCTGACGGTTCGGGGTGAGTGTGGCGCATGTTTATAGCGAGGCTTGTTTGATTATCTGACTTCATTCTCTTCACAGTAACTGTGATGGTATCCCTGGAGCCAATGGCAAGCCCATCCTGATTCCTTGCGCTTGCCCTCCAGCACAGGCCGAGTTCCTCCAGGTCTGTCACTTCTGAGTTGATGCCATTCTTCATCGATTGACATGATATACAGTCTTTGAACGCCAATGTTGCTGCTGGCTTCGTCATCAACAACCCAAGCGTCAAGCTGTCGTTCCCCACGGATGGCTCCAAGTCCGCTCAGAACGCTCGTCTCAATGCCGCCGCCGTTACCCTGCAGAACTTGCACGGACCTGGTAAGGGCTGCCCCGTCGCGTCCACCACCTTCTCCGCTCAGCAGCAGGCTATCAACGCCGAGCCCGATAACGGCACTGCTCCTGCGCCCGCGCCCGCTCCCCCTGCAGCCACCAAGCCTGCTGCTACTGCTTCTGCCTCTCCAGCTCCGGCTCCGGCTCCTTCCCAGCCCGCCGCCGCAGACCCTCCTGCCGTCTGCTCGCCTGCACCGGTGGCTTCTTCCTCCCCTGCTGCTTCGGCTTCAGCTGCACCTCCTCCACCTGCCGCTACTCCCCCTGCTAACAATGCGGCGAGCAGTGGCAAGGCTACTCCGGACCAGGTTGCGCAGCTCGCTCCTGATCTCGGATTCACTGCTGGCAAGAACCCCACAGGCACTGGTGACTGTGACGGCGCTGTGAACGGTATGTATTCTCGCGCCTTTCGTAACATCGACATGTCCTGATTGTACTTCTTGATCGCAGATGCCTCTGGCAAGCCCATTAAGGTTCCTTGCGCCTGCCCTCCTGACCGTGCCACCTTCATCGCCGCTCTCCGACAAGACGTCGCTGCTGGTTTCGCTGTGAACAAGTGCGTATCATCAATTTGGTCTTTCATGGACCACGTACTGACCTTGAATGATCGCACAGCCCCTCCGTCAAGATTGACTTCCCCACCGACAACTCCAAGGCCTCCCAGTCCGCCCGTGTCGAAGCCGCCATCGTCGCTCTTCAAAACCTCAACGGCCCCGGCAAGGGCTGCCCCGTCGTCTCCACCACCCTCGGCGCTCAGCAGAAGGCATTAGCCTAAACGTTTTCCGTTGAAGCTCCTGCTTTCCTTGCTTTCCGTCGTGCTCACATCTGATGGACTGTCCACAATCCATGATATCCGTGTGTCGTGGTTGCAGTAGATATACCCCCTGCCCTCCGTTGTGGTTTGTTCGTTGTTACTTTTGGCCCCTTTGACATTTTTCACATGTTCGTGGTATTCAATACACATGGTAGAGAAGTGCTAGGTCACTTCCGCGTTTTGAGCTGTCGTCTTTGGTTGCGCACTACTGCGCTTGTGTGATTGCTGTGATGTGTGATTCTACCATCGAATAATCGCGCGTTCTGTCTTGAAGCTTCAAGGTGTATTTGAAGGTCCCGATGCATGTAGTTCTTCTACTGTGTCACTTTGGCTTTCACCCACTCCTTCGTCCATTAGTCTCGACGCGCCGTCAAAACCGTCCGCGGTTTCAGAATCGTTGAACGTTGACCGTTGATTCTTCACCCAAGCGAGACACAAGAATTTTAGAGCAAGTCAACGCAGAGAGCCTACTGCCCAACGCGGCACTCGTGTCATTGAACATCGTACAATGGAATACATCCAAATAATCGTGAAATACGTTACTGTAGGAGAAGACGAAAGAGGAGAGAGGAGCGGAAGAGAGAAAATGCCAATATGGAACGAGCGGAATGCAGGGATTCGAAGAACCTCATCGGACGTGCGATCTGTGAATATGGTACGCGTGAAGGGAGATAGAGGAAGAAAGTCTAGAGGTGCGTATATGTGATCGCGCGCGAAGCGGAGATCATGCCTGTGAAGCGAAGAATGCGAATGAGAAGGGCGTTATGAGGTGAATTCGTAGGATATGCATGGGCGAGGGAAACAGAAAGGAAGAAGAGTAGAGATGAACCAATAATCATACGCAAGGGTAACCTTTATTCCACAGCTCAATCACGCCAACGACGCCAACTCAGCGTTCTCCCTGACAACCGCCGTTCTCTGCTGCACCTCAGCGAACCACTCGACTGCCTTCTGCGCCTTCTTCTCCATCTCCTCTGCGCCCTTCACTTCCTTCGTCCGCTCGTTCATCGCAGCACGGAAGCGCTCCTTCAGGTCCCACGATGCCAGCCTGAGCACCTTCCTCGTCTCGCGGCTGACACGCAGAGAATGCGCCTCGACGAACGTCTCTTCTTCATGCTCCTCGTGCTCCTTGATGAGCGCGGCTTGAATGCGGCGACCGACAGTCTTGGGAATAGTAGAGGGCAGCTCCAGGATATAGTACACGGCCGCACCGATGGTGATGGCACCCAGAACCGGGGCAGCCCACTTGCGCGCAGTTTCGTTTCCAAAGAGGTCCGTCACACGGACCAGACCTTCAATCAAGCCCCGCGCGCCGAGAGTCTTGCCGCCAACCATCGTCAACGCACCAAGACCGACGGAAGCAACGCTGAGAGCCGTGAGACCCGGGTCCTCGTCTTGGTGTGTCTTGTCACCGAAGTGCACCCAGAACTGGTGCTGGACATCGAAGAGGTCGAAGAACGTGGTCTCGAGCATATCAGGACGCTGTGCGAGCCCGATACCAAGCCCGTAGATACCACCGGCGACAACGGCGGTACCGCGACCGGACTTGCGACGGCCCTTCTTCTCGCCTGCACGAACAGAGAACATGGCTTCGGGCATGAAGACGCGGCGTGAGCGCTCAACGCCCTCGGGGAGATGCTCTTCACCTAGAGCGGTGACCCTGTTGACGCCAGCAGTGGTGGTAATGCGGGCCTCATCTTGAGCGAACTCGACGGCCATGTCCAAACTGGCGAGAAGAGCCCTGCGGACCTCGGAGGCGTACTCCCAGATACCGAAAATGCCTGGGTATGCCGGCAGCGAGAGACCAGGCTTCGTGATACCGAGCTTGCCCTGCCCGACACGAGTGAGAGCGTCGGCGAGGATCTCCTTGGTGTGCATACGGGTGCGGCTGGCACCAGCATCCTCGATCCCCTCAAGACTCTCGTCGAACGCCTCACGACCACTCTGCATCTTCTCCAGGATGGGCCGTGACTTCTCCAGATCCTCACGAGCACGCTCAAATTCTGTCTGAGCGACGATGGCATTGGCACCTACGAGAAGGTCGACGTCGGAAAGGAGATGGGTGAGGTAAGTGGAGGCGGGAGTGAGCTTAGACTTCGCCCGCTTAACGAGCACGAACGACCGGAGCTCGGACTCCAAGTTGCTGAATGAGGAAGAACCTGACTCCATCGCAGCGGAGGAGTCGACGAAATGGACGAGATCCTCCGCATCCCCATATGTCCGGGGGCTGAGCTGCTTGATTTGCTCAAGAATGAGGCGGCGACACTTAGCCTTGTCGCGGATTTGTTCGTACTTGTTGACGACGATAAAGAGATAAGCCTTCTCGTTACTTGCGTTCCAGAGGAATTCTTTGGCTGACAACGTGAAGTGGTTCTCTGCTGAGACGACGAAGACAACAACGTCGATCTCCTCCTGGCGGGCGAAGAGAGCAGTGGTCTTGATGCTATCGCGGTTAAGACCAGGAGCGTCGATGAGGGAAATGTCCACGACGCCGTTGCTGAGTAGTGACTCTTCCGGTGAGCGTCCGTCCGCCAAGTAAATCTTTAAGATCTTCTGCACGTCCTCATTCTCCGACACGATAGAGTCGAGCTCCGAGAGTTCTGCACGGGTGAAGGTAGATTCATCGTCTTTTGAGTACGTGACGCCATCCTTGAGGACATGAAGCTCTTCTTTGCCTCCAATCTCAGCTGCATCATGCACCTCGCAAAACGCGGTGGTACATGGCTGCTGGTCAACAGGCATGACCTCCCGGCGCAACAGGGCGTTGACGAAGGTCGACTTGCCAGCATTGAGATCACCAGTAACAAGGACCTTCGATGAAGTATCGTCCACGCGGAGACGGAGCTTGTCAATGTGGTTCATTGAGGCTCCAATACGGTCATCAAGCAAATTGGCGATAGACGCCTTTTCGAGCTGCGACACGAGGGATGCTGGGGCGGTGGAAGAGCCGTGTGCGCCGAGCTTGAGGTCAAGCTTGAATAGATGGAAGTCATGGGCGTCGGAGGAGGGAATGAGGCGGTCTTCCTCTTCCTCCTGAGGAAGAGACTCCTCTCTCTCGTCTGGAATCGCGGCAAGTGTTACGGAGCGAGCCATGCCTTTACGAGCGGGCTGGACGACGACATCAGCTTGGAAGGTGGGGTCATCGGCGAAGGAGAGGGAACGTCGCATGCTCTTGGCGGCGGGTTTCGCTTGGGGATGCATCGGTAGACGCCTCTGTCGACTGAACCTCGGGCTGCTCCCGCAGCTGAGGGTAGCGAACAACCCAGGACTCTTTGTTGAAGATACGAAGGTCGTTCAGAATAGACTTCGCGGTATCGATGGCAGTGAGTAGGCTTGAGGATACAGTGTGAGGTTCAGCAGAAGCGGCATGAGACGAGGAGGCTCACCGATCCTTCTGTTCCAAGAACGCGCTCTGTTTGTCCTCTTTCCTAACACTCTTCTCCGCAACCTCTGCTTGCATGTCTGCAGGTTGTGCAGACGGTGTCCTTGAGAGGTATAATTGAGACATTTTGGACGCTGTTTCGAACAGCAGGAAGGGGAGAAGGTGGTGGTGTTGGTGACCAAGGGTTCCTCCCTGAACGCTCCGACGGCTCCTTCCTTTCTCGGCCTTCGAGCGTAACTAAGTCAAATATCTCACTAACCTCCGTCTCAGACAGCGAATCCGCAGCTATTGCTCGGAGCACATTTCAACGACTGCATGCGGCTTCTCTATGAATCTCTGTTGACCTCAAATCCTCCGCAGAACCTCAGAGAGTGCGACTTCGAAGCCGAAACTAATATACTCAATTTCATGGTAATAAATAACTACAGAACAAATGTAATTCAAGTCCCGGAGACGACCGATCCCGACTGAACGAGATGAAGTGAGGTCCTCCAGATCGTTTGCCCAGGTATCCAAAAGCTCACATATGAGCGTAAAAACTACAAAGAGACCGTTCTAGTGACTACCAGACAGGAAAGTCCGGAGCAATGAACGTTTGGAGACCAATTTGGAGTTGAGGTCCAACTTGCCGCTGAGATTGCGAAATCCGCCACAGGATGGCGACACCGCTGCCCGCATGATGGACACGATGGAGTAGTTGTCGTACCTTCCTTGTCCACTCCTACCATCCTGTCTTCTTTACTTGGTTCTACTATACATCAGCTGCTCAAGTTGCACGATGTCCTACTCGTTCTCGACTCCAACAAACAGCAATTGGATCGAACGATACGTTTAGGCGCGTGGATAGCGAAATGCGAGGCTCCTGGCTCGAGGTGGCCTGCTACTAGTACCATGAATCAAGTACTGAATCCAATATTGCAAGAGACATTGGGTCTTCTGGATATGCTCTGACAGACTGTCTCGGATCTTAGAGTTCTTCAACGATGTTTCACCCAACAGCGCACGATGATTAGCTTCCTCTGGTAAGTACCTCCGTTACGTCTGGCCCGGGTCTGCAATTCGGAATTCCCTCCTCCTCAATATTATACTCGACGTCCAGCGCCAACACTGCTCCATCTTCTCCTGAGCAGTCCTCCACGAAGATCACGACATCCCCCTCGCACAGCACGACACTCGTGGCGGACTCCATTTGGCTCGTTTAGCTCGCTTGCTTCGCATGCATTCTCAACATTAGACAAACCCAGACGCCAAGTTATTCCAGAAATTCCGCCTTTATATATCCCGCCGCTGGAGTAGCGGCTCCCATCAGTCGTAAGACTTCCCCTTCCCTTTCCTCTGTGTTGCACTACATGTTAACACGTCATGGCATTTGCCAGTACCAGCAACGCAGTGTTCTACGAGACTCCTATGGCTTCAGACCCCGAATTACCTCCTTCACCCAATGCATCCCGCACGAATATTCACGAACCCACGAATACCGATGACGATACGACACGACGAAGCTCTGCGTTGCGAATACCCACCGAGGATGAAGAAGCTCCTGATCCAAATACAGATACCACTCCCGACGACCCGCCATCCAACACCCAACCCAAATCACATGGATTCCTGCCCTTCGTGACGAGACCACTCGGGAACTTCAATCCGTCGCTGATACTGGAGAATTCAGGGAGTGTTGCACGGGACCACTTGGCTTCAGAGCGGACGTTCCTAGCATACGTCAGAACGAGTCTGACATTGGCTTCGGCAGGCATAGGTGCGTCTATCAGTCTTGTGCATCCATTTCGTTGTGCTGAAGTTCCGAATAGCCCTGTTTCAGCTGTTCGCACTATCAAATACCACGTCAAGCGCTTCTATACACAAATATGCTCGACCTATTGGCGCAACGGTGGTTGCGTTCGGGATCGTCGTGCTGGTTCTCGGCGTTGTACGGTACTTCGCTGTTCAAGTCGCTCTCGTGAAGGGAGTCTACCCTGTTGCGCGTATTAGCCCAGCCTTTCTCTCTGTGGGGCTACTGGCCATCATCAGCGTGATTTTTGGCATTCTGGCTGGAATACGGAATGACGGTTGAGGGAGAAGAATGACGGCGGTCCGCGGATACCACACCAGAGCGTGGAGTAAGATATGTTCATCATGACTAGGTGAGCCGCACGTCATCGACGTGTCGAGCTACTAACTGAGCAGCCTCACAGGGATGGTGTTTACGAGACTGCTTATCGGAAGCAAGGCAACACTCTTACATGATCATCGCGCACACGTCACCCTTGCAAACCCGAGCGGTGATTCGTTTGCGACGGTCTCGCTGTGGGGCCAATCGCATTTGTTACGCTCATGTGCCGTGACAGCACTTCCCAAACCTACGAGTCATTATGATTCCGATTGTGATATAACATACCCCCAGATATACACAGATATACACTTGCCAGTAGTCCTGCGCATTGCATACAGCGATTTCCTCCTGCCTCAACACAACCTCAACAAGAAAACTTTCTCGGACTCTTGCCGTAAGTGCAAGGAAGTTGTACCGCAGACCATTCGCGTTATCTCGCGAATAGTATGCTGTGTATAATACAGCTGCTTATAGCACGTCAGACGATGAATGCGTGCTTGGCTTTGGTACGAACAGCATTGGCACACCGATGTCGGTTGCACAACTTGCGCTGAAGACAGGCACATTTGGGCGCTCAGCAACCTTTCTTCTTCCCATCATGTTCTCGTTTTCACTGTCTTCCAGGCTCCAGCCATCTTCCGCCGCTCAGTTCACAGCGTCTGCACACGGTTCCATGAGGTCCTTTCGCCGCAAGATCGTCGAACACAAGCCGTGGACATAATGCGCACCGGCCAGCCCAAGTCTCTTGTTTTCCCCCTCAAGCTGAGTGAATGCTCGTTCCTTCGCAAGAAGCCTGCTTCTATATGTCGCAATAATGCGGCTGGACTCGAATCTCGGCGTGTTTTGTCGGATGCTGTCATCATCATCTTCGCTGTCTGTGTCCGTGAAAGGCGTGTTTGGCGTTCGCGTGCTGATATAGGATATCTGGAACTTGGGGAACAGATGTCTCCTTAATGCCGTTGATTCATTCAATCACCAACATGGGTGCGACATGTTGCTTGTGTTCGACTACTTCTCTGGCAAAGGTATGTACGATGGACTACGATTACTTTGCGTGATTCCTGTACTGATCGCATTCGATGAAAGCTACGTCGTCATCGGTATCAACAGTGCCTCGAACCCTCCCAGAATACGACGGGCAAACCTTCACGAACTTCTTCCTGCGGACCCGTGGAAGAGTATGAGCCGCCGCGGCCCTTTATCGCGTTCCGTTCCATTCATTAAGACGGCGAAAGGCAGATCAGAGAACCAGACATCACGCCGTCGAGGAACAGCTTTCGGAACCCTCCAGGGGCCAGTCCTCCATTCTATGTATCGCGTTCTCGCCATCTGGACCTGTCCGCACATGTCTTTGTCAGTCGTCGCATGTGTCGGAGCAGGTTGGATATGACTGTAAGAGGTTCAAGATACACATGCCCTGTCGTCTTGTACCGCATATGGCACCGAGTAACCCCGATCAGGAGACGCCACCACGTCCCCGGCTTCTGCTTTCCTGCGTTTATCTCTCTTGTATGCTGCCAGGTTCGTGATATACGATACTGACCGTGGCAATGTGCAGCAATATCAGATGGCGTTAAGTCCTCGACCCTCAAGAACGGAAAATTGGACGCTTTGGATAACGCATGCGCGCAACGCAGAACCCCGGAGATCTGTTCAACCTGTTCTCAGTGCCGGCACGACCGATACGCCCACGATGAAAAGCTCTACGACCTCTCTGTGGCCCTCCTTCGCCTTCTCTCCCTTTATTGGTTCCTATCAGGCCCAGGGGGACGAGACTTTGCTATCCATACCTCCCGTCGACCGTCGATCTGGCCACGCAAGACCCAGCAAACACCGTGGACGCTGTGCCTGTATCTTCTTGAGCTTGATACCTGTCATTTGTCAAGTGGCCCCGTCGTGTCCCGGACGCAAAGGATTCTCGCTCAGGATCGCCTTATAACTGCCACCTCGGCGTAAGAGAGCATAGGGGAAGGTATTTTCCGTCATCCTCTGGAGTTTGTTTGAGCCCTCTCCCTTTCCTCCCCTCTCCCATTCTCTCCGCCCCAGGTGTCTAGATACGAATCCCAGCCATGGTTCGCTCCACATTCGTTTGTACCTTGGCGTTGCTGTGCGCGGTGGCCAGCGCGCAGTATTCGATGGTGAAGGAGTTCGCCGGCCAAACTTTCTTTGATGATTGGAACTTCTACGATAACTGTGCGTGTTCTCGACCTGACGATGATCAAATTGGTCTAGCTCACAGAGTCTAATCTACAGTCGACAACCTGACAAATGGCAATGTAAAGTAAACTCTCAGACTTTGTTTTTTTGCCTCGAACAAGCACTCACCACGTGGTTGCTCTTCACGAATCACAGTTATCTGAGTGCAAAAGACGCTGCGTCACAACAACTGGCTTACATCAATAGCCGGGGGAACGCTATTATGAAAGTGGACAACACGACCACTGTCAAGTTCCCCGACCGACGCAACTCGATCCGTATCAACTCTAAAGAGCGGTACACCATCGGTACCTTGTGGGTAGCAGATATGCTACATGCACCCTTTGGCGTCAGTCTCTATGTCTAGATTCTCCTCGGTCTGCGTGCTGACTGCTAGCCCCACTTAGTGCTCGGTGTGGCCCGCGTTTTGGTCATCTGCCCCGACATGGCCACAGGGCGGTGAAATTGGTACGCCCACACAACTAGCATGGCATGTTCTTGTCTGACGTTCGTATGTTAGATGTCTTCGAAGGTGTAAACCAGGAGACCAGGGCCCACATGGGCCTGCATACGGCTCCCGTACGTTCCAACCTCTTTCAACTGGTCCTGACAAGTCCTGACCAGGGTAAATTCGTTAGGGTTGCTCGCACACGAATACGACTCTCCAATCATCCACGGTCATCAACTCCACAGATTGCTCCATCTATGCTAACTCCAACGAGGGATGTATCATCACCAACCCGACGACCAATTCATACGGCGCCCCCTTCGCGTCAGCTGGTGGAGGTGTCTTCGTCACGGAATTTGCCCCGACCGGAATCTCAGTTTGGTTCTTTACAGTAAGGACACTTGTCCCTTCATCTAGCTTGTGTCGAGATGCTCATTTGTTTCCTGTACAGCGCTCCTCGATCCCCGACGCACTGCAGGGAAATGCTAGCACCATTGACCCTGCAACTCTCGGTACGCCTGTAGCTACGTGGACAGCGGACGGGTGCGATGTCACCGAGTTCTTCGAGCCACAGTCACTCATCTTTGACATCTCTTTGTGCGGAGGTGAGTATCTGACTTTGCCATGTGCCTTGCGCTCTCTAATCTGACGGTTCGAATTGCAGACTATGCCGGAAGCTCGACATCGTTTTACCAGACGTGCACGGGTATTTGCTACCAAGACTGGGTCCTCGGCGACCCTTCGAACTTCGATACTGCATACTTCGAAGTACAGCATGTCAGAGTGTACGGACAACCCGGCGAACTGACGGTCATCAACTCA
This sequence comes from Steccherinum ochraceum, assembly GCA_004332605.1. Lineage (NCBI taxonomy): Eukaryota > Fungi > Basidiomycota > Agaricomycetes > Polyporales > Steccherinaceae > Steccherinum > Steccherinum ochraceum. The sequence goes on along the minus strand of RWJN01000162.1, from coordinate 24,105 downwards.
TCCGCTTCGCACCTCAGAGCAAACGCGCTGGGTCTCCTTGTCACCCTCGTAGCGCTTTCACTCGTTACCTTCCTGTGACCATCTCATGCACTTCTTTTCTTCTTGTTTATACTTGGGTCTACGCGGTTGGACGTTTCCTTGGTCCCTTGTACACTTCGCACATACAAAAGTTCAGGCCCCTCACATCTAGCACTTCACTACCTCTTATCTGCATACCTGCTACCACCTTCTTTTGCTACCATAGATTAGGCATTGTGGCTGTAGACCTGTTGTATACCTCTGTACTGGCTATCTACATATCCCAATCAATAGTATCGGACAAGGATTCTCTCATTGTCCACAGACTCGACACCACTGATCCTGCACCCGGTGTCGCCCGAAGAAGCCGCCGACGTTTCCCGATGCCTGCGATTCTCAGATGGCGCGCAATCCGGCTTGTTATGGCACTACCTTCTCTCCGATTCTTGAGTGTCTTGACTGGCTCTCTCGTCCATCCGACCACGCGTCTTTCTCAAATGTCCACGAGCTCGTTTCTTGTCTCTGTAAGCTGAACAACGGTGGCCGCAAGGTGAGGAGATCGTGTATCATGTCAAGCTCGCGGTGAGTACTAGTCCTTATGGAAGTCGCGATTATTCGCCACTTTATCTGAACGTTGCTGTTCCAGACTGTCGATTTTCGTGATGGCTAGAGCCACTTGAACTGGCTACTATGCAAGTCGATTCCCACCTCACAGATAGCAGCATCATAAAACCGTCGGCGGCGGCGTGTCAGTGCTTCAAGTGCATTACTTTTCCACTTTGGTCAACCCAAGGGTCAACCAAACGTTTGACCACGATGAAGCCTCATGACGACCAGAGTCGACTTCAGACGTGTTACGGCAATTTGTAGACCTTTTTTGTCTGTCTCGATGCCTGAAAGCTTCAGGGTACACACTGGTACGTCATTTTTACTCCTGCTCCCACTGCACCAGATTTCTGAAATGAAAACAACAGATCCTCAATCGTTCAACGCGGTTCTAGCTCATCGACCACAGCAGACATCTTGCCAAATGAGCAGCACACCGCCGCGTACTCAGTACATATGTACCCCGGGCCACATTATATCGCGTCTAGCTTTCGTCCGCGTGATCACTCTGGCGTGTGAATGATATCTTCTCAACTTCGATGCATGGATTGTTATGCGCCACATCCGTGAGAGGCACTGTGTGAGAGCATTCTTCTGTCTATATCCGGGCCCCACCGCGACTCGGCTCTTTATCCGTGGAGGACCTTGGGAGGACCCGCATCTCTCGGAAAATTGAGGCCAGTGCTAATGAAATAATGCAGGTGGTTTCGAGACGAACATCATGGAGAGTTGCGAATCAAACTTCACGACATATGAAGGTTCCTTGAGAAGATGAAACGCGGACTGCGGTTGGCTTTCGACCAGTCAAATTCCGCCTGGACAGGTTGCTGACTTCGACCAGATACTCTGTGAGAAAGACGATTCGTGACACGAACCTCCACCATTTGGCCACTGTATCTGTCGCATGAACGCCGTCGATGTGATGCATTCTGCTACTACAGGAGGATTATGGCACCGCCTGGCCTTTGGCTCCCCGGGCGTTGCTTCCGCTGCATACGCGCATCCAGGGGCTAGTCGCCTTTGCAAACATCGGACCGCTCGCTTTCTCTCCGCTCACCAATCGCATTTCAGCTCATCGACCTCAAGTTGGCATAGTGCTGTTGCCAGGCATCCCGGGCTGGACCAGCACTTTGTTGGCCTTAATAATGTACGCTGTCATCAGGCAGCAGCCACACCGGTACCTTCAACACCACGAGCAAACTGGCGTTGCACTACGCCCTTGGGTCTGAACATACCACAGGAACAGGTGCGTTCGCTTTCGATTTGCAATCTTTTCAAACATATCCGACATCTCGCGACTTGGCCAGCCCTGTTTGTTTTGCGTAAACGCCTCCTCGTGTACTGGAGAGTCATGAGTACTAACTCAACCGGGTAGCATCGCAACAGCAACCGCCGTCCTCATACGGCAATTCCGCGCTCTGGTACGACACATAAATACAGGTCTTATAGCTCAGGAAGCCCCATCACCATGGCGGACAACCAGCTCAAAGATGTCACCGCGCTATTCAATGTGGATGGCCTGGTTGCAGTCATCACGGGCGGCGGAACAGGTGAGACACAAAGCTTTTCAAATCGGATCAAGTGGATGCTCAAACGTTGTATATAGGGATTGGACTCATGATGGCCACCGCTCTAGAAAACAACGGTGCAACGGTCTATATCGTTTCGAATAGGCTGGACGTCTTGGAAGAAGCAGCCAAGAAGCACAACGTAAGTGCTGTTCAAATTCTCGAACTTGAAGCGCCCGAAGCTGAGTTGCGGTTTGGACCACGCTCAGAAACATGGAAAGCTGATTCCCGTCCGCTGCGACGTGACCGACCGCGAATCCATCCTTTCGCTCGTCAAGATAGTAAAGGAGCGGCATGGGTATCTCAACCTACTCGTAAACAATGCGGGCGTGGCGCACAATCTCTTCCCCAAGCTTCCGACACCTGCTGACAGCGACATCAAGACATACCAGGACACACTCTGGAACGCTGGTACACCCGAAGAGTTCGGCCATGCATTCCAGGTCAACACCACGGGTATCTGGTACATGACCGTCGCCTTCCTTGAGCTCTTGGACGCTGGGAACAAACTCGATAATATGAAGGGCGTCACCAGCCAAGTCATCACCGTTGCCAGCGGTGGTGCGTTCAGGAAGGACGACAAGGTGTTCAGCATGTCCTATACCCTCAGTAAAGCGGCAGCGACGCACCTCGGGAAGATGCTTGCCCATTTCTTGAAAGATTGGAAAATACGTAGCAACATCATTGCACCTGGCATTGTGATGACTCGTACGTCTACCTCCACTCTCTTCGGATGGTTGTGCTGACGAGTGGTCTCTTCCTAGCTATGACTGAAGGTCTCATTCCCGACGCGACTGTGAAAGCAAGCGTTCCATTGCAACGAGCGGGAGATATCAACGACATGGGTGGTTTGATCTTGTTCCTGGCCAGCAGAGTAAGTGATAAATGCCGTGTCGGAGGCGGTCGCTCATGTCACGGTAACATTTCTTGCAGGCTGGCTCGTATGTCAATGGCGTGGTGCACATCACAGACGGCGGCCGACTGACCTCGTTCCCTTCGACATACTGAACGTGTCTCATTCTGTTCAACCAGCCGTCATTTCATCTTGACCATGTATCACATGTGATCTGATCCTCGGAACAATTGGGAATCCTGTACTGAACCTGTCCATCCGATATCCTTACCCTTACATGTTATAGTATACACCGTGCTATTTTGAATGTGCGTATGTAGCTTCCAATCTTGATTTCACATAGTCTCCTGCAGTGACAACTTCGTACTTTGCGGGGTACGCTTCGTCGACGCAGCTGGGCAAAGCCTAGATGCGATGGTGAGAGACGCCACAGTTGAAGTTGATACACGACCCACCTCCAGTTTGACATCGTAGTCCGTACCAAAGAATAACGGGATAGAATAACGCTCGACGCCTGAGCGATTCACTGCGCGATGTACAGTAGACTTGAAGACATCATCTTCGAAAGGAAATAGTTCAGTACCAGCAATCTCAAGTATAGAGATATTTAGCTCACTTGTCCACCTTGCAAACTGATCTCCGAGGCTATCGATCCACAACTCTGAGCATTGCAACCCAAGGTTCAATAACCTAAACAGGGTCGACGTACTTCACGACCAAAGTTCCAGGTATCGGTACGGCATCTATCCATTTCCCTGCGTTATTGAGGACTTGCAGAGCTTGTACATCGTCTTGCCAGAGAATGGTGAAACACTGATGGGGTCACCGTCAACGGACGTTAGTGGGAATATTGGCGTGCATTAGGCACAAAGACCAAGAAGGAGTTGAGGTACCTCGTAACTGGAAGCTGTCACTGAGAACAGGCTTTACGCGGAATGAATGTGTAGGTATGTACTTACTCTGTATGTGCACCAATCCCCAGGACTCGTTCGTCCACAACTCCAGTCTGCGGCGGATAGTAGAGTAGGCGCATTATAGCAGCCGGTTTGGTGGTCTGAAAGAGAACATGCAAGTTCAGACGTTCCTCCCTTTCTTTTACTGGCCGCCTCAACATACCTTATCGTCAAAGAAATCTTCCGGTAAGTCCAGTGCGAGTGCGAAGATCGGGAACAGCAGCTTTCCGAGCTTTAATGCAGCATGACTTCGGTAGAATAGGTAAGAACCCGCAGCTACACCCTGGCAACGAACACTCACTAGTACTCCAGTACTGGTTCTCGAAACCCATCCAACCCCTCTGGCCACACATTACTCCCTGACATAGCTCCATCTCCCTCACGTAGCCCCGTCAGTGAACCGCCAGCCTTCTCTTCCCAGCCCAGGTCAAAACCTTCATGCAAATCTCCTCTGTTCTCTGGGTTTGTGTTCTCTCCGAGGAGGCCAGTGTACCCCTTGAAATTCGACGATTTGTGGATGTCGATGGCTTCCTTCTCAGATGCTGAAAGGGCGAAGAAACGTTTGGACGCTGAGATGGCTTTGAAGATCGTGTGCTCTGGGATAGGGTGATTCTTCACTGACAGAGATAGGCGAGGATGTGAGGACAGGATTTTACTAGAGCAAGAGGACGAGACTCACCGTAGAAGAAACCGACATTGATACAAGCATCCCGAATTTCATCTGCGAGTGCTCGCCGTACATCCGGATTTGCGCTCCTGATGTTTTCTACATTGCTACCTACCACAGCGGTCGTAGCAGCAGTGTTATAGAGCGATGCCAGCACTTAATCAGCTGTCGAAAAGACCGGAAACCACAAATCACTCACACAATTGGGATCTGAGCAAACGTGCTGTCGGTACGGTTCTGGGCGAGCCATAATGGCCGCTTGAGGAAGCTCGACTCGTTTCGCTGGTATCGGGGACGTTCCATGCAGAGGTTAAGAGCAAGGTCGAGAAGTAGAGCAGAGGTCAATGAAATCGTGATGAGAGGTGTCTAGCAAGGTTCTTATCCTGGTTTGAGTTTGTCGTAAGGCGTCAGAGAGCCTACGACCTCGCAGCGGAAGTATTCGCGATGAGAAAGGTGAGCCTCTCATCCCCGTTCGCGTACTTATATGTCAACAACATGGTATTAGAGCTTCGGGAATGTAGGGTAGGCATGTACCTGATACATAACATATACCAAAGCCTTTTACTTGACTGAACTGCTTCTGCCTAAACGCCGCGGGGATGGAAAACTAGGTAGAGGGAGGAGATAGAGGAGGAAAGTCCAGGAGGGAGATGCGATGGAGGGAATTATAAGTGAAGTCCCACACATATACAACAATAAGACAACGATGACCGCGAGGAAAGAGGTGACGAAAGAGTCTCTGAGTGTGAGGATGACTATGTGACAAGCGAGTGGATTGGGCAAAGGAGAGGTGTGATGCAAATGAATGGTGTTACTCTGTCCGAGTGGGTGGGAGATGCTGATAGAGCACAGATTGCGATGCAGGATGCAAGTGAGAGCGGACTGGGTCCGGGGAATCAGAGGGGCGGGGTTGAGATGCTTGGTATGATGTTGAGAGTGGAGTGGTATATGACGAAGGTAACTTGAGGGATTCGGCCGAGTTGTGAGTGAGGATCTATGCAAGGGTGTGTGATTGGAGGCAGAGGTGCTATCGCGGGACAAAGATAGCAATGAGGACGATGAAGGGTATATACGTCAAAAACGCTACGCCGGACATAATGCGACATCGGAACCGCCATGAGCGAGCATCTACGGCTTTATATCAGCGAATGTATGGAGCGATAAAAGGAGCGAATGTCATACCATGCTCGACTTGAGGATCATCCAAGGTCACTGCCTTTTCTGTGTCCGTACCGCCCACTCGTCTGGTTTGAGGAATAGGCACAAATGATGCTACCCACCACAACGGAAAGAGGACAAATCCGATGAAGAGAAGAAGAACCATGCGTGTAGTGGTGAGCCATCTTCATCGTCAGTCTTGAAATGTAGACCCCACGAAGTCGGTCGGACCGCTGGAGGACGACGGGGGTCCCGCATATGGTACGTGCTGGAACGACTTATCGAGGGAGCATGAGGAGCAATGAGAGCGGAAATGGGGATGGACATCTCAGACATGGAGTGACGCCGCTCGGCTGTATTGCGGTGATTGTGAGAATCATGGCGAGATGATGTCGGCGTCGGGGGACCTTGGTTGTGCGAACGAGTGGAAGTGGCGCGGGAGCCGGTACGGTGCAGATGGATATGGCCGGGAATGGGAGACGGACCAGCACGAATGGAGTCGGTATTACCAGAGGAACCGGGACGAGAAGGGCTTGGGGTAGGCGTCGTCGCGGACAAACGAACACGCTTCCGGTAGTAGGACGATGGGGCATGAGATGATTCAGATTCGTGGTGGGGTCCTAGATACACATGGGCAAAGCCTAAATAACCAGTCATTGAAATGCATAGAGTGGGGCTTACGTCTACCGTTCTCTGGAATAACAAAAGTAGCTCTCTGGCCCGTCTTTTGGTCTGGCGGTGTGATGTCCACCTCCTCGGCCTTCCTCTTGCCCTTCTGGTTCGTGGGAGTCTCTAATACAGATAACAAGCCTGGCTCGCTGGATGTCCTTCGAGGTTTCAACGCAGAGTGTTTTCGCGACACATCTGCATTCGGGGAAGCACTCGGTGTGCGCTGAGGTGTAGATGGACCTGCCTCCGGAATTGGTGTTGGTGTATTGAGAATGCTGCGACGGGGAGCGCGAGTACTGGTGGAAGTCCTGGGGAGCGTGGTCGCAGTTGCCCGCTGCGACGGATTAGATTTTGACCTTGAGCGAGCCTCTCCATCCTGCGCTGGCATCTTCCTCTCTCCGTCTATGAGTGGCACGAGCCCGGGGCCAATGAGAGATTCAGATGCACAATCAGCGACACCTCGCGACGAGTCAAAGCGCGCCTGTGCGTCGTGGATGAAATTCTCGCCGTGATGATCGCGGTCGAAAGGGAGATTTTCGGGATGAAGAGTCGAGAGAGTATCGCCACGCGAATGCAGGGAGCCCTCGAGGAAAGTTGACGGAGTGAAGAGGGGAGAGGGGGAGGGAGGAGGAGGGGGAGATAGTGGGCTGAGAGAGGGAGGACAAGGCCTGCTTGATGCAAGGGCATGCGGCTCAGGCACGTGTATCCCACGGGCCATGCCCTCGGCAAATTCCTCTGCGCCCACAGGCTCGTTCAGCGACATCCTCAGCACTTCTCGCGACACTTCTGCTGGCCAGCCGTACTCATGGATGTTCTCAGAGGTCACCCCCACCGTCGCCTGATGCGCACTCCACTCTGCGCTCGACCGTCTGCTCGTCGTCGAATGTCGCGACGAAGCACGGCTTTTTGGCGCTGGCGGCTGCAATTCGCCTACCAGCCGCGGCGTGCTAATCGTCGGACTGGCGTTGCCATTTCTACCGGTGATACTTCGAACTTGTGGAAGGCTGGAGGAGGCTCGTAAGGACCTGCCTCGCGAGTGGCCGATGGTCAAAGCATCGGAGGGACTCAGGTTCTCGTCGTTAGTACTTGCTGTTCTCGTTCTACTTCGACGGATGTGCCGTCGAGGGAAGCTATAGCTCTGAGACCGCGTGCGCGCACGTCGTGTCTCGCTCGTCGAGCTCTCGCGCGTGGTAGCACGAGATCGTGTTGCTAATGTAGCAACGAGAGCAGGATGGTCGAGTGGTGGTAATGGCGGAGGTGACGCAGATGACGCTCGGGTTGCAGTGCGCTGAGGGGGAGGTGTGATGTTGCCGAAGGTGCGAGGTGATTCAATACCAGTCTTGATGACACCATTGCTTGATTGAGAATCGGGATGTGAGCGATGAGAAGGAGACGAATGTGACGCGTTGATGGAGTTCTGTCGTGAAGAGTTCGTGAGCGGTGGTGAGTGTGATTGAGGCGCGTGGTCGTCATAAGAGAATTTGGGCGAGGATGCTCTACTGATTGTGGAAGAAACGGATTGTGAGATTGCGATAGAGGACATGCGAGAAGGGCTTGCGTAGTAGCGATTAATGGACGTAGCGGAGTCTTGACGCGCCCTACTCGAGGGAGGAGGCGCGGACGAGTCAATGCTTCCCATACGAGAGTGGTAAGCTGAGGACGATGGCGTGAAGCGAGCGGTCCTCTGCCCTGTACTTCTCCTTGGACGTCCGAAAGTGGACCAAGTGCCTCCGGAGGAGAGCTGAGAGAAACGAGGGATACCGTATCTGCTCAGACGAGAGGTACTTTCTTCGCCTCCTCCCATTGCAGAGGTGAAGATGTCGTCATCCAGAGAGTCGTGGACTTCTGCTGCTTCGGCGGTGGAAGGTTCTGGCGAGTCTCGTATCGATCCCACCACCGTCGCAAAGCTCTCGAGTAAGGAGCGCTTTCGCGTTCGTGGCTGAATGGTATCGTCCGCCGATGACGTTTCACCAGCTTGGGCCTCGGGCGGTATCGTCGAGCCTACGGCGGTCGCGAGCGTGTCCAGCAATGAACGCTTCCTCGTACGCGGGAGGCGCAATCCATGAGATCCCTCGTGTTCCGCGGAGGGCTCAGAAGCGTACGTGTCCATCAGGGCGTTGATGTCTGGGATGATATGCCGCGAGACTGGCGTTGCAGCTGAGGGTGATTGCTGCGGGCTGAATAGAGTGGCCTCTGGCTCGGGTGTCGCGTTCTGTATCTCAGGTTGGGCAGGAGCGTTGCTCGGTTGGGTTTGGTTCTCCCCACTTGTGAGGCTGATCGCCCGCCTCCGAAGACGCACAAGAAGCGACGGCATCTTTATATCCTGCTCATCTACATGTGAGCGATGCCGTCGATGGAATAAGAGACAGACACGTACCTAAAGATCGCCGAAATCAAGGCCAATGCGCATGGTCGGGGAGGCGGGGTCGCCTGGGACGTGCTGGTGAAGGTTCAAGGAGGATAAGTATGTTTTGCGAGGGTCCCGATGCCGAGGAACATCAGCGAGAAGATCAGAACCTCTTCCAGTCCACCGCTCTCCGCTTCTTACCAGCTGAACCGGGCATTCCAAATTGAGACTGACACTCGTTTATTCAGAAAGGAACGGTTCGCAGGGTTGTTCTGGACTGGTCAAGTAACCATAGACAAAGTAATTCTCTGTGCTCGCATTGGACAAGGTAGTTTCTTGCATCTGCTGAATATGACAGACCTGTATCTGAAATCAGTTCACATGGAACGTGGAGTGTCGACATGAAGCAGTTGCTTACGACGGTCTGTGATTCTCGGGACTTTCCTGGTGAAGATCGGCGATATTTTGCGTTTCCGTGGCAAGCAGACTTCGAAGAGAGAAAAATCTTCTACTCATTGTGTTCAAGTAAGGACCGTGTATACATTCCCCAGGTGGCAGGTGGTGGTAGTGAACATCGCAGACAAGGAACGAAACGAAACAATGGCGGTAGTTTAGCGCTTGGCAGAAAATTAACTTTTTGACTGCAAGTCCCAATAAGGAAGCAGTAACTCGCCCTGAAACCGTCAACCGCGCTCGCTTGCCTGCTCACTGCCTTCCACATCCTCGAAACCTTCGCGCTCGACGTTCTCATCGACCACTCGCCCACCATGGACCGTCTGGAGTCTCTCGGATCTGCGATCTCTCAGATTACGATGTATGACATCAAGTCTATGTACAACCAGGTACGCTCAGAACGCGTTGCTATCTCTCAGAGGCTCACCATGTATTCAGGCCAAGAATGTTGTACTGAACGTCAGTGAAATGGAGGGCAAAGTACGAGAGGCGACTAACGATGAACCATGGTACGTGTCTATGCTTTTCTTCTGGTGACCCACTCGCTGACTCGTTTGTAGGGGCGCGAGTTCCACGCTGATGCAAGAGATTGCTCAAGGGTGCGTTTGAACGTGATGCGTAGCACGAATCTGTAGCTTATTTCCGTCTCCCAAACACAGAACATTCAACTTGTGAGTTCACTTCTCTAATGGAAGACTTTCTCCACCGACGCTTCCGCCACGTAGCCAAAACTTTAATGAGATCATGCCTTCTATTTATGCGCGGTTTATGGAGAAAGAAGCGAAGCAGTGGAGGCAAATCTACAAGGTGTGTGACCGTATTTCATGTTATCAGTTCTGTTAGACTGAGTTCGTGATTCTTGCAGGCCCTTCAATTGCTGGAATACCTCGTCAAAAATGGCAGTGAACGCGTCGTAGACGACGCCAGGTCTCACATTGCTACGATCAAGATGCTCCGAAACTTCTACTATATTGACGAGAAGGGCAAAGACCAAGGTCTCAATGGTTCGTGGTTGCTACGTTCTCTTCGGTTCGAAACGAAACATGCTGATGACAGCGCTCCATTAGTCAGGAACCGCTCGCGCGAATTGGTTGAACTTCTGGGTGACGTTGAGAAAATACGTACGGAGCGTCGCAAAGCCAAGAACAACAAGCACAAGTATACCGGTACCGGCAACGATGGCGGGATGAGCTTCAATTCTGGCGGCGGCCGGTATGGCGGATTCGGCAGTGACAGCTTCTACTCCGGCGGGTCTGGTAGTGGTAGTGGCAGTGGCTATGGCGGAGGTGGTGGTAGTAGCAGTTACAGTGGAAGGGGTGACGATTACAGTGGTGGCGGCAGCCGCGGTGCGTACGATCTCAACATTTGATGCTATCATAGCCTCACACATCGCAGACTATGACAGCTACTCCGGAGGAGGAAGCGGTGGTTTCAGGGACTCCGGCTCAAGAAAGGGTTATGAAGAATACGACGCTGGAGACGACGACGTTGTAGCGGCACGCAGATCCAACTCCATTTCGTCACCACCTGCTTCAGCTGGTCCTCGTCGTTCGTCGACACTGCCGTCGTCTTCCAGCTCTGCGGCTGCCTCTGCTCCCAAAGCCGCAGCGCCTGCACCTGTGGTAGATCTACTTGGTATGGACGACGACTTCTCCGCTCCTGCTGCAGCTCCAGTCACCAATAAGGCTCTGCCCTCTGTGGCCACGTCTTTCGACAGTGAGTCTGCTCTGCTTGTAAATGCATATTTTCACACTGTCAACTTCACGGTTTCAGACGACGATGACTTTGGTGGCTTCCAAGATGCAGCATCCCCAGCAGCAGCACCCGCGAACCCGGCCGCCAACATCTTTGCCGCTGCTCCTGCTGCCGCACCAGTCGCTCAACCTGTCAAACCAATGTCCCCTCCATTGGTCCCACAACAGCAGACAGCTGCAGCCAACAACAACCTCTTTGGAATGCTCGGAAACACCAACTCAACAGCCTCTCCACCACCCATGGGTATGAACATGGGCATGGGCATGGGCATGAGCGGTATGCAGCCGGTTCGAGCACAGTCATACACATCCCCTGGGACTATACAGCCTCAGGGTGGTATGTTCGCAACTGGTGTCATGACACCGGCCGCGATCCCATCTCGTTCTACTCCTGGTATCCCTGCACAGAACACCGGTAACAAGCCAGCAGCGAAGGCCGGCGGCAACTTCGACGATCTGTGGGCCATGGGGCTCGGTTCGAGCGGGACAACATCCAAGAGTTCAACGCCTGCACCACAGAACAAGTCGATCAAGGACCTGGCGCAGGAGAAGGCACAGGCTGGAATTTGGGGCAATGGTGCTGGACAGAACAAACCACCACCGGGTGCTGGGTTCGGCGCGTTCGGTGCTCCTGCGAACAATGCTGCCCCGCCTTCCTCGTCTGGCGGAGGCATTGACGATCTTTTGTTCTAGTTTACCGTTCATATACTTCCTCTGTTTTGTGCACGTAGACCCTAGGTTTTCATCTTCTATGCAAGTTCTGTTATGGATATCTAAGAGCTATTTTTGAACCTGCGTCTGAAGAACTGCCTGTGAGCGCTCTGTGCTGGCCAATCGCACCCGCTCCGGGCAACGTGATAAACACCTTCTCCTCTTACCACCACTCGTCCGGACCGATTGTCTCAATTGCCCTTCATGAACTGCGCATCTCAGCACTTCCCTGAACCTTTTTGCCACCAATGCCCAGTCGCCGTATCGTGACCAGGATCCATGTGCTCCAAGGACCTGAAATATGGAAAAGGTGATCAAATAGCCTGTCGTATCTTGTGTCTCGAGACCTTGATGCATATGCTCTTTTCAACAGGCTTCATCGGACTCTGTCTACACACACTCATATCACCGTGGCGTTCAAAATGCGCTGACCGCTAAGCTCGAGCACGTCGCGGCCGAATCAAACCGGTGAAAAGAACAGAAAAGAACCTGCAGAAGCCTGATGTCGATACGAACAGGTCACGCGTCCTTGTTTCGCCCTGGAGTCTATCGCTTTCCCCTCACTCGCACTGGAGATAAATGATTTCATCGCATGTGGTCACCACCAGCATGACTGCTTTATGTTTTGATCGAGACTGCTTAGCGCGAAGCACCGATAGCCTTTAAGAAGGCGCGCAACAGCCCCCTCCCTCTCGAACTAGCCCAACCGAAGTTCAACCGAGCCTCCAACGCTCGCCAGCTCGCATTCCCTCCCTTCTTTCGTCCCCAAACCATGGCGAGGACGTCGGCTTTCCTGCTCCTTTCTGCGCTGCTGTCGGTCTTCGCGCCCGTGGACGCACTGTGGCCTCAACCACGGGACATCACCACTGGGTCCTCTGCGCTCAAGCTCTCCGGTGGGTTCGACATCACCATCGCAGGCAGCGTGCACAACGCGCCGTTGGACCTGCACCAGGCCGTTGAGCGAGCGAACGCGCAGCTGAGGTCGGACAAGTTGGAGCGGTTGGTCGTGGGGCGCGGCGATGCGGACAAGGGTGCTCTCAGCAAGGCCAAGACCCTGTCAAAGTTGACGCTGTCATTGGAGAAGGGGGCCACCGCTCATACTATTACGTCGGAGGCGCAGAAACCCATCGAGGCGAGAGACGAGGCATACGTGCTGGACGTCCCCGCTGATGGCTCCGGTGCTACGCTGACCGCGAACTCGACCCTCGGGCTGTTCAGAGGGTTGGTGACTTTCGGGCAGTTGTGGTACCAATCTGGGTCTACGACGTACTCTATTGAGGCACCTATTCATATCAAGGACTCGCCAGCCTACGTGAGCACCTCTGTTTATCAATTCCCAAGGCTCTCGGCTAACAGAAAAATCCAGCCTTACCGTGGATACATGCTTGATACGGCCAGAAACTAGTGAGTTCTCTTCGTTCGGCCACATTTACCGCCAGCTGAACACATCCGCAGCTTCCCCGTATCTGACATCAAGCGCGCGATCGACGCCATGAGCTGGGTGAAGGTGTGTAGTGTATCCATCTGTGGATAATAACCACTTTTATAACACTCGCGCAAGATCAACCAATTCCACTGGCACATCGTCGACAGCCAAAGCTTCCCTCTCGAAGTTCCTGGCTTCCTGGAGCTCTCGCAAAAGGGTGCATACGCGTCATCCATGGTGTACACTGCCAAGGATGTCCAGGATGTCGTTAGCTATGCCGGAGCTGTGAGTCCCTCGCTTCAGCTTGGATCTTTTTACCATGTTGACGCGTTTGCAGCGTGGAATCGATGTCCTTGTTGAGATTGATACCCCGGGACACACCTCTGTGATTTCCAAGTCTCATCCTGAGCACATTGCTTGTGCAGAGGCTACCCCGTGGGCTACGTTTGCCAATGGTGAGTGCATCCAAGCGCTCACGTTTACGCGCCCTCTCATCATAGCTTCCAGAACCTCCCGCCGGTCAACTCCGTCTCACGTCGAACGAGACTACCCAGTTCACAGCGGATCTTCTGGTTGCGGTGTCCAAGCTCTTCCCATCCACCATGTTCAGCACTGGAGGTGACGAGATCAATGCCAACTGTTATGACCAAGATCCGGAAACCCAAAAGGCTCTGAATGCCACTGGTCAAACCTTCTTGCAAGCACTAGATTCGTTTACGCAAGTATCGCACGCGGCGCTCAAGAAGGCCGGAAAGACTCCAGTTGTTTGGGAAGGTAACGCTCTCATTAGATCGACCGCTGTTACGCTCTGCTAACGCCGTGCTGATCAGAGATGGTATTGAGCTTTAACGTCACGCTTGCGCCTGAGACGATTACTTTGTGAGTGTGGACGATATTGAAACGTGATACATACACTGAATTTGTACGTAGGGTGTGGATCTCTTCGGCGGACGTGCAGGCAGTAGCGCAGAAAGGCTTCAAATTGATCCACGCTGCGTCTGACTACTTCTACCTCGTAAGTGATCACTCTTCCAATCTACGGTCGACCTGGCTAACCACTGTGTTTCAGGACTGTGGAGGAGGAGGCTGGGTCGGTGCCAACCCCGATGGGTACGTGTTTGCTCTGAGTGACCTGGCAACAACCCCATAATGACGATCTTTCTGTTACAGCAACAGCTGGTGTGATCCTTTTAAGACGTGGCAGAAGTCATACTCGTTCGATCCTGTCGCCAACTTGACTGCTGATCAGGCCAAGCTTGTCCTCGGAGGTACGAGTCTTCACTACATACCATGCATATGTTTGGATCTAACGTGATTTCTCTGTAGGCCAACATCTGCTTTGGACTGAACAGTCTAGTCCCTCCAACTTGGATCCTATCTCTTGGCCTCGTGCTGCTTCATCTGCGGAGCTCTTCTGGACCGGACCAGGCCAGAACATCTCCACCGTTCTTCCTCGTCTGCACGACCTGTCCTTCCGCTTGCAACAGCGTGGTATCCACACCATTCCTCTCCAACCTCTCTGGTGTGCCCTTCGTCCTGGAGCTTGTGATTTGACTGCTTAATAGGTTATCATTATCATAATTGTTTGCGTCGAGACAATGTTGTCCTTGGGCTGCTGTCGATACCTGGACTCTTTTTGGTATATCCCTGTTTGTGAGTTTCAGATATCGCATGGATTCTTTCTGTGATGACCACGTTGCTTGATTCCTTAACTTATAGAAGCTTGGTTTTCTTTACCCATGTGCTCTTGTCGCGATAGCGAGAAGAATATATACCTGGTGATCATTAGGGCTCCTTCGCGCGTGACAGCATTGGATTGTTCGGTCTTCGACGCCGAGCCAAGACGGACTTTCGACTTATACAGGTCCTTCTATGCTAAAGCTATATTTACAATCGCGAAGTCCAACTACCCCAGTGGGTCTTCTACCTGCCGTATGCGCATGTGGACTTTTGGATCCATATCTACGCGTTCTGACCACGTTTTCGCCTTACAGGAGATACGACGCCCTCAAGACGTAGGTCATGCGTCTTTGATACTGGCAGCTGATCACTTCTAGTGCATCAACATCCTTATGACGAAGCACTTCTCTCCTCGAACCGCATACCACTACACATCAAATAAATGGTGAGCTACTTTCCTTAGCGTGACCCTACACCGCACACCATGGTTTACTCCGTCCTCTGTGCAGTCATCGCGATCCTCACCGTCAGCATGCCGAGTAGCCATGCTCTCTGGCCGATGCCCAAATCGCTCTCTACGGGTTCGACGCCTCTCAAACTCACTGCGTCTCAGTTCAAAATTACCACTGAGTTTGCAGAGACACATGGTCACAGCACAAACACGCCTGCAGATTTGACTCAGGCAATCCAACGCACGACTGCACACCTGCAGAACGATAAAATGGAGCGCCTCGTTGTCGGCGGGGGCGCAGCAGACAAATCAGCCATCTCTTCAAAGCAAGTCAAGACGATCAACGAACTGAGCATGTCTCTTGTCAAAGGCGCTGTGGTACGAAGCATTGCAGAAGAAGCGGTTTTACCTCTCGAGCAACGGAACGAAGCATACGAGCTACAGGTCCCTGCCGACGGATCTTCAGCGACGTTGACGGCAAACACGACGCTTGGGTTGCTGAGAGGGTTGACTACGTTCGAGCAGCTGTGGTATTTTGTTGATGGTGAAGTGTATACGTTGGAAGCTCCCGTGGAGATAGCTGATCGGCCCTCGTACGTGAGTGCCTTCGAATACGTTTGAAAAGTCTGCCTTGACTGACTGACGAGTTTACAGGTTTATCGCGGCTTCATGCTGGACACTGCCCGCAACTTGTGTGTCTCTTATACTATTGCCAACCAGTGACTGTCTGTTGACATCAAGTCCTAGCTTTCCGGTCAGCGATATCAAGCGTACGCTCGATGCCATGAGCATGGCCAAGGTGCGGAAATCGAGTCATGTCGTTCTATGAACTTCGCTCACCTCTCAGAATACATCCCATAGCTCAACACCTTTCATTGGCATGCCACAGACAGCCAAAGCTTCCCTCTTCAGGTCCCCGGCTTCACTGAGGTCTCCGCGAAAGGAGCTTACTCTGCAAGTATGGTTTTCACACCTGATGATGTTCAGGACATCGTCACGTATGCCGGTGAGCGCGGCATCGATGTCCTTGTGGTACGACTTCTCCTGTAGTCACGAAGGAAATTCCCTCTGACACAATGTCGTTGCAGGAAATCGACACCCCTGGTCACACGATGATCATCCACGAATCGCACCCAGAGCACGTAGCGTGCGCGCAGGCGTCACCCTGGTCTAATTTCGCAAATGGTAAGTTGTATCTACCTTATGTACAAAGTACCCTTATGCTCATGTGGACCAATCCAGAACCTCCCGCTGGCCAACTTCGCCTCGCCTCCCCAGCAACCGCGAATTTCACAGCGTCGCTCCTCCACGCTGCGGCCCATCTGTTCCCTTCACCATTCTTCAGCACAGGTGGGGACGAATTGAACGCGAACTGCTACGACCAAGATGCGGAGACACAGCAGATCTTGAACAGCACAGGCCAGACTCTCGAGCAAGCCTTGAGCGGCTTCGTAGGAGCCACGCATACAGCACTCAGAAGCGTAGGGAAGACGCCTGTCGTTTGGGAAGGTGGGCGATTCACGTATGATGTGGTGGGTGGCGCGCTGACATGAAGTTATGGTTTCCAGAGATGGTTCTCGATCATGACATCGAGTTGGAAAACGATACAGTCGTAATGTGCTGATCGCTCCATCTCTACGTCTGTTGGTTCGGACTTCATCTCTGACCAACGGGTTGATGGCGACAGGGTTTGGATCTCATCGCAAAATGCTGCGGCGGTCGCTGAGAAGAACTTCCGGCTTGTGCATGGTCCGTCTGATTACTTCTATCTGGTGAGTGCAACTTTTCTCTCGCGTTTTCATCCATTGATTGATGATACCAGGATTGCGGGGCCGGAGAGTGGCTAGGTGTCGATCCTACAGGGTATGTTTATTCTCCTCGCATGGTTGAGCTGGGGACCTCATATATGTTCTCGCAGGAACAGCTGGTGCGACCCTTTCAAGACGTGGTCAAAGGTAATCGTCATTTCCAACTGAAGACGAACCAGAAGATCTGACCACTTCGTGACCTCTAGTCGTACACCTTTGATCCAATGGCAAACATCTCTGATGCCAACGCGCATCTCGTCCTTGGAGGTACGTCTTCATTTCTCATCTCCCGACTGTCCACTGACCCATGCAAAATCTTCTGCAGGAGAACAACTTCTCTGGACTGAACAGTCCTCTCCGTCAAATCTCGACTCTATCGTATGGCCGAGGGCTGCGAGCTCCGCAGAGATATTCTGGACGGGGGCGACGCTGCCAGATGGGTCCCCACGGAACGTCGGGACTGCGCTGCCGCGCCTCCATGATTTGCGGTACAGGATGGTCCAGAGAGGGATCCAGGCTATCGCGTTGCAGCCGCATTTCTGTGCGATCAGGCCGGAGGAATGTGATGTGAATGCCTGAGAGGGCTCGAGCAGCTGTGAATAAACGAGATGCAAGAAGGTGGTGTTGGGAAATACCTAAGGCTACAGATGGCAGCATTGCTAGCGATACACGAACAATATAGGGACTCTCCCCAAGTCACAGATCGAAGTCCGAGTCCGATCCATCTTCATCCCTCGAATTCCTGACGTTCTTCGCCGACCGGCCATTCGTTCTCGTCGCCGCTGACCGCATGCGGGAGGACGGCTCGTCGTCTGACTCTTCATCTTCTTCGTCAGACGAGCCCTTTTGGCTCCTCGTAGGCGGTTGTTGTTGAGGTATAATAGCCCCTGCCAGAATAAGGATGGCTTCCAGCTCTGCATCATGAGCAAAGTCGGCTTGTCAGAAACACAAGCGCAGGAAAAACTCAGCAGTGACTCACCTTCTATCTTTCGCTCACGATCTGCGCCCCAGGCAACGATCTGATTCAGAAGGTCGCCATTGCGGTATATGATGAGCATTGGTATGCGGGTATCGGGGAGATTGGGTATGCATTTGTCGCCAACGATGGAGACAAACTTCGTGTGTGGGTGTTTCTGAGCAAGAATACGGAGATGTTCGAACGTCCGGTCGCTTCGAGGAATGCTAGGTTCACAGTGTCTTTGATCAGAACCTGCTCAGTAGCATCTCGGCGAATAGAGCTCACCCGTCCTTATACAAGAAGCAAACGACGCCAGTTCCTTTCCCTTCATGCTCTTCATCTTGATCCACCGAGCTCGCCTCTGTAACTTCACGAGTGTAATCGTCTCTTCCTATGGGATACACTCTACCGAAACGCGCATCCCGCAGCTTCTTCAGCTCAGCAAGCCGTTGCGACCTGAACTGTTCCACGATCCTCTCAACTTCGTCGTCGTCTTGATCTTCGCCCAATTCTCTCAGTTCTTCTAATGTGAGGCCTTCCATTGTATCATGCAGAGTGTGGGGTGGTGGGGGTGAAGGAGTCCGCGGAGGTGCTTCCTTCGGAGGAAGGATGCCATGTTTCCGGAGAGTATCATTGCTGGCCATTCGACTGTAAATACGCAAAAGCTTTCTAAAAAGCAGAATGTTTCCTTACAACTCGGTGTCTTCGTCAGGATTGATTGCCATTATTACTGATGTGGGCGGAAGAAGGTGAAGCAAAGAGGTGACAGTGAAGAAAGAAGCGAAGTTGCAGACGCGCTGCGTCCAAGCAGTCGATGCGCGCAGTCTATGGGCGCCTACGCAATCTTATCGCACTACGAACTATCGATCGATTGATCAGGCGGATCGAGAACGACACATTTTACTTGCTGCATTGCGAAACATTTCGTGTTTAACGCAAGAATCGTTGAGTTCTCCATGCGATCAAGCTTGCCATCGTGACAACTCCCATGAGAGCACGATGAAATAAGATTCGAACGATTTTTTGAACCGTTAAGTAATAAATAATGACATCTATCGGACCAGACACTTGAAAGTTGAACACAATATCTGCAGCTAGAACGGTGCAGAGCCACGGCGGTCGCCTTGCTCGAATTCATTACGCGTGGGTGGTGGAGGAGGTGCTGCCGGCGAGTCAGGATGAGGCCCCTGGACGGAGGCAGGGCGAGAGCCGGGCGCATCTCCTGGTGGAGTCTGCGGAGGATGGTTCGCGCCGGCGGGAGGCTGAGGTAGAGGGCGAGCAGCCCCAGCGGGCGGTTGAGGTAAAGGACGAGCAGCTCCGGCGGGAGGTTGGGGAAGAGGACGAGGAGGAGCAACGATCCCGGCGGGGAGTGGGCCGTCTGTGAAGGCTGGGGGGAGGAGCCGAGGCGGGTTTTCTTCCTCTTCTATCACCTTGGCTGGGTCATCGTGGCGACTCGGGGGAGGCTTTTCACGGCGTGGGTAGAGTCTGTTGTGCGCAATGTTGCATGAGTTGAGCGTGGCGACAGAAGATGAAGGAGGGAAGCACGTACTCGTGTTTGCGTGCTTGGAGAATGTCGCGCACATCGCGGGCGTATTCTGCACCGGCGACGTCGGCGAACCTGCGGGACAGGCCCGCTTGAGGATCTTTAGAGACCTGCTCTTGAGAGCGGCGGGGAGTCTCGCGGACGGGAGCAGCCAAAGCTGTCGTGGTGGCAAGAGCGGCGAGGACGATGGTCGTAAAGAAGCGCATGATTGGATGTGAATGAGTGGTACGTGGAGGTCGTGGTGTAGAAGAGATTCAAAGAAGGCTGTTACAGAATGAACGTGAGTGTGGGTCAAGGAACCGAGTCAAAGAAGGTTCACTGACTGTGTGCACCTGGTAGAGCTTTGGTGGATTGGATGGTTGAGTGAGCACCGGGCTGAGGATCCATACTGCACAACTTGAGGTCTTTTATACCTGAAGACTGGTCTAGCAGAACCTCAATACTGGTTACCCCAGTCTGCTCACGCGACTGCTACGGTCGTGCAAGTCCGTCGCTGGGCGCTGAGGTAGAATATGGTCCGTTCATTTAGTTAATTCAAACGTTTCATGAGCTGCAACAGACTCACAACTGCTCAAAAATTGTCAGGGAGGTCGCTGTTTCGCTGCGTAAGACCGAGCGACGGGGAGTCATGCAGGTTGGACTCTGATGACGAGAGCCGCATCAATTCGACGGTCGTACGCGTGCTCACGTCAGAGAGGGCAAGATTAGCCGACTTTGAGCAGAAGAAGTGACGTCGACTGGGATCTTGTTGAGTAACTTAGATAGTCTTGCAGCCCTGAAGACGCAAATATTCGTGTCATTTGCAGTCATAGCTATAGAAATCGTAGTAGTCTCGCACTGTAAAGTCCATCAATGAAGTGGTTGACCAGGTAATATTGCTTCTTGACGTTCTTGCGCGACAATCTTGACATTGGCTTCGCGGATTGCGTCTGCTATTGCGCGTGGCGTCCAACGTCGGCGGCTCGGTGGCGTTCCGAACGAAAGTGAACAAAGGCGCCAAGCAATCTTCAGCACGGGCAAGCCAGGACATGTCAGTTCCTGTTGATGGCGTATGAAGATTACTGCGATGAAAGGGAAGAGATGCTCGTGTCCTGTACTACAGGGAAAGACTACGGAGGACCAACAGTCATTCAAGGTGCTCAATTGACGCGCACGGTCGGTCAATTGATTTGCCATTACTTGCATTGAGATGAAACTGCATTCTCTGTCGCCGTCTCTTCATCTTACTGCCAGTCGCCAGTTGCTGCTCGCTGAAGTAGGAGGTCCGGCCAACAGTCCTCTTGACATTGCGTCGTCAGACGGTTTCAACATCGAAATTTGAGAGCAAGCAGATCAATACGCAGTGATATGATTCGGCAAATCATGGGACCCACAAATCATAGTTTACGCGTGGCCGAGAACGCCGCTGGTCCTGCGTTCCGACGGTTTCGTACTACGACTTGGACCGTCGAAGCACCCGCCGTGGCTGCGGAATGCATCGGTAGACCCGAGTGGAGTCACTTAGAGAGACTTGTCAAGACGTGACGACGCAGCGGCGTTTCGCAGAAATAGACGTGTCTGTCTGAGGAGATATCACGAGCATGAGACTGGAGAGATGGTGTGCCACAGGAGAGTGATGAATGGAGATTGATAGTTGACGTTCCGCAGATGGCCAAACCTGGCGATGATGGCCGCTTACGCCGCCTCAAGACAGACTCCCTGCTGAGACTACGACTGGGCATTGCTGCTCCCAACGCCATGGACGAACGTGGATGCGTGCATCGCTGCTCGGGGCCGTGCAGAGGGCGGGAGAGGGCGGTGGGATGGATCGCATCAGCGTCGGAAACGATGGAGGAGGTGTTTGAGGGCCATCAGACACTGCCCGGCGTGTTTGCGCGTGTTTGCGCACGATGGGCTTTGTAGGAGGCGCCTCCGCCCGCCCGCCCTTTTTCTCCAAGTTTCCAACAGCCACTCACTGCCAGCTGCAGCGAGGTCGCAGCCTTTCTCCCCGTCGTCGTCGTCGTCGCTCCTCTCTTCGTCGCCCAACTGTCGTCTTCGNNCTGCCCGGCGTGTTTGCGCGTGTTTGCGCACGATGGGCTTTGTAGGAGGCGCCTCCGCCCGCCCCGCCCGCCCTTTTTCTCCAACAGCCACTGCCAGCTGCAGCGAGGTCGCAGCCTTTCTCCCCGTCGTCGTCGTCGTCGCTCCTCTCTTCGTCGCCCAACTGTCGTCTTCGTCGACTTTTGTCTTCACCTAGACCGGCAGGCTCCGCTGGTCTCGTCTAGACACAACCGTCGCACCGTTTCCTCCCAGTGAACGTGCCGCTTGCTTCTAGCCACTTCCCCCGACTCGACGTCGAATTCTTCAATCTTATCTTCTTCTAGCCCAACAACCAAGCTCGTCTCCCCGTAGTCCACAGCGCATCGCCATGTCGACCCTGCACCCACCCAGCCCCAGCCCTTCTCCTGGGCCTGCAGGCAACGCCAACGGTCGTTCGCCCAACTACCGAGCCTCTATGGGCCCGTCTTCCCGCCCTGCCGCCATAGCTGCGCAGAACCTTCCCCCTGCTTCTCCTCGCCCTGGTGCGATCTCGGGTGCTAGACCCACTAGTGAACTCTTGGGCAGTGCTGGCATGTTCCAGACTCCCGAAGGTGCGTATGCGCTTTCTCAATCGACTCGTTGCTCATGCCATTTCCTCTACAGCTGAGGCCATCGACCAATGGTTCGAGAACCTTCAGAATTACGAAGTCACGCTGGTGAGTACCGTCCATCACATCCTGTTCGGTGGGGAAGGGACGGGCTTGATCGCCGCACTGTCGTGGGCCATGGGGCCCTGCGGTCCAAGCTGAGATGGTCAGATGTGCGATGCCCAATTGTCGAGCGGTGTTCTCGCGGTCCCGTCGTTTGGCAGATGGCCATGTCGGCGGTAGGGATGCTGTTTGATTGTGACTTCGGGAATGTCGTTTTCTTCGGCGCCCTCGCATGTGTCACGATCAGCGTCTACAGGCGCATTTAGCATCTCGTTCACCTGGAGTGGATGCGACTTTGCACCTTGCTCGCAGTCACATCAACCGTCGAACGCTGCACGAGAGACATGTTGGCCGATTAGCCTCGCCACACTACAACGTCGCATGGCGTCGCGCCCATCTATCCAGACTCCTATTTTTAGAACAGTCGCTGATGCAATCCCTCTTACAGGAAGAAATGGCTGCTGCCTCTCTGGACGTGAATTTCAAGGAAGAACTGAGTGCCATCGAGCAATGTATGTCGTAGCCCAACATTGTAAATTCTACTGTTGCTGATGCCCGCTTGTGCAGGGTTCAAGGTTTTATCCGAAGCTGAGCGCACAGCCGCTCTGTACAGTCTTTTGCAACACTCTACCCAAGTCCAAATCAGGTTCTTCATTACCGTCCTCCAGCAGATGGCCAGAGCCGATCCCATGACTGCTTTGCTCAGTCCTGCTCTTGGAGGTAAATGACTTAACGTTTTGTAATTTGGATTGCCATAATGACCCGTTTGTTCTGTAGGTTCGATGCAGAGCCAAATGGAGGCCAAGTTAGCGAACATGAGCTTGAAATCCCCTGGACTCAAGTCCAACTTACCCGGCTCGCCCACTGCTCGCAACTTTTCTGGCTCTCATTTGAACAAAACAACTATCTTTCGCCGGATTCGGCTAATAACCTCGCTTCACCCTCCTCCAACGACCCAGCTGTCACCTTGGCCCAGCAACGCGCCAAGCTCAAGGCGAGCAACGCTGCTCATCGCATCTCCGCTCCCGCTCTGGCCTCTCAAGTCGGTCAGGATGGCCGCAACGCCTGGAACGCGACTCCCAACCAGCTCAGCTCGCTCAGGTCGACGAGGCTGCTAATGGTGCGCAGGAGATTACCGTGCCATCCCCTAATGCAAGCGCCTCTCGGCCCAAGAGCACCGATTTCTCTGGTGTGGCGAACGCTCTGAGGTCTCCTCGCGTTACTGAGGAGGGAACCTCGCTGTCGCCTATGGTTGGAGACAGCTGGGCGAGCATGGTGAACACTCCATTGATCCCCATGTTCAACAAGGAGAGGAACTCTGGTCAGAGCCTTGACGCCGCCGCCGCCAAGCTCAACGAGTGGGCTGGCAATGGCCCTGGCGTGCCTCTCATGTCCGACCCTCCCAAGCGTCTCAATCGCCTCTCCAAGGGCAGCACTGGTTACAGCGGCACGGAGGAGGACAACAACGCTGGTAGTCAGCAACACCCTAATAACAATCAGCAACAACAACGCAATGTCTCTGGCGGCTTGAGGAACGTCAGCGGGAGCAACAACGCATTCGGCGGTGCCGGTGGATGGAACGGAGCGCGGAGCCCGGCGCTCTCAAACACCTCGGGTCGGTTCAGCGACGACGGCAGCCACAATGGCATGAACGGACTCGGGATGGCAGGCTACGGGAACGGCTTGGGCATGGGCATGCCCGGTGTCCCTGGTGGCGGTATCAACATGGCTGCATTGGCTGCAGCCGGCATGTCTC
>RWJN01000161.1:0-62812 GCA_004332605.1 Steccherinum ochraceum | reverse complement strand
AATTTCGGGCATCGGTGGATCGGGGGCTAGGCGGGATTAGGGGGGGTCCTGAATCGTCACGGTCTCGGTTCTTGCCAGGTTGTGGTGAACACTGGTATACGTAAGACCGCTCGAACTGGGCGAAAGATATCAGCTGTGATGGAGACATGGATTGCTACAACATAGAGATCGACAAGTACAACAATTACAGACACTGATCGTCATTCCCAATCGTCCATGATTGACCGATACATGCATTATACTAGAATACGCTGCCTTCCTGAGGCTGGGGAAGTTTGCGATTGTTGAATGTGGCCATCTCCCTGAAAACATGCGCAGCGGTCAGAGCAAAGCGATGCGCGAGAGCACAAAATCACGTACTTGCGAATCTCTATGAGGACAGTCTCAATGCTGCTGTTGCGTGACCAATGTGCTAGAACCGGCAGCTTGGTAGGATCGACCTTGCCATCCGTTGCGCTCACAAATGGGAGGTTTATCCGCGAGACAAACTGAACGTTGGGAGGGCGTTCGGGGTAGCTCTCGCCGCAAGTGATCTTGAGACTGTAGATCCTGTTCTCGTGCACGGTCTGTGAGTGGCGGCGCGAGAGCGCATCCGCATCGCACGATATGAGCGATCTCAGACTTCTGCTAACTCTGAGTGAAGGTACGTACGTGTCCTGGACCAATGATCGTGCCATTCCAGTTGCTCATCATGATATCGTCTCCGTCCTCCAGACCGTACGAGCACGAGCCATCGCCGATACCCTTCTCTCCCTTTTCGAGCTCTTCCAGTAAACGGAAATTTCGCGGTACTAGCAAAACTCGTCAGTATCACATCCATGGAGAGTATATATGTACTCACCTTTCGCCATCGCGAACGATCTGGGAGGACAAGGAGCAGTATGAAGGAAAAGAAGCAGACGAGAGCAGTGGCGTCAACGCCGGGCACTGAGAGAGCCTAACGGGGGTGTTTCGGGTCCAGATGGTGTTTGTACATAACAAAAACGAAAAGAAACATTTCTCTGCGCAGACTTTGCTCAATTTGTGGTGATAGGTCGGGGACCCCGATGCGTGGTCCGCAGTCGCCGTCATCGCTTCGGAAAGCGCCGACGCAGGGCTCGCAGCAGTCGCCAGTACAACCCTCCTCCGCTACTTCTACTCACATACCCATCTTCTCTTGCTCCTACCATCTCCTTTCTTCTGCTCGTATTTTATCATGTTCAGAGGTGGACAGGCAAATCCGTACGACGAAATCGTCGGTCAGTATCGATCCCGCACTACCCCACATCCCGTCGGGAGTGATATGCTGACCTTTCCGTCTTGCGGACTTTAGGTAAGGCAACCGACGAGAATTTGACTGGGGAGAACTGGGAGCTCATCCTAAACTTGTGCGACAAAGTCCAAGAAGAAGGAGAAGCTGGGTGCGTCTGTCTTTCGACGCCAAAGCGGCTCGCCTCCAGCACTATCTAACGAAATTATCTCCGGCCAGAGCGCGCAATGTCATTGCTGCGATCTTGAAACGACTCGCACATCGGAATCCCAATGTCCAGCTGTATACGCTGTCCTTGGCGGAATCGTTGACGAAGAATCTGGGAGTCGAGATTCACAGGGAGATTTCGTCGAGGGCGTTCACACAAGGATTGGAGCGGATCGTCACTGATAGGGTGAGTGCTGCCTTTGCCGACCGATTGTTCGTGATGTACTCAACATTCACTCCCATGTCTTAGAATACACATGACAAAGTTCGACGCAAGGCGACGGGTCTCATTGTATTGTGGGCGCATGAGTTCGAGAAGGACCCTACGTTGGGTATCATGGAAGAATGTTATGAGTCGCTGAAGAGTAAAGGTGCGTGTCTCATTTCCGGCGATATCCAGAAACTATTCCCTTACACTGCCTGCTACTCTAGGGTACAAATTCGACACCCCGGACGAAGCACCACCTCCGCAAGTGGACGATGAGATCCGCCGTCGTGAAGAAGAGGAGCTCCAGCGCGTCCTCGAGATGTCCGTACACGATAAGGGCGGACGTGGCCAATGGTCTCAATACTCACTTGCCTCCGGTAGCGCAGGCACCGGCTCATCTGCCTCTGCCTCTGCTTCGCAACCCCCTGGTTCATCCAAACAGCCGCCTCAGACTCAAGCACAGCAGCCTACATACGGTGGATACGTCCCTTCAGCCAACCCCCCTGCTACTGCGGACCTCTCGACCACACCGTCCACAGTCACTAGCGTCACTACAAACAGCTACACACCTGCATCGCCAGTACCTTCACACAAGTCTACTCAAGAAAGCGCGCCTGTGGTAACTAGGGTTCGTGCACTGCACACGTTCGAACCGAGTGAAGCTGGCGAACTCGCCTTCGATAAAGGCGATATTATCAAAGTGGTTGACCGTGGGTACAAGGATTGGTGGAGAGGCCAATTGAAGGGAAGGACCGGTATATTCCCGGTCAACTACGTGGTATGTTTTCTCGACTTTGCTTGTTGTCCGACAAGAGTTATCATTGATGTGCTTCTCAGGAACCTTTACCTGAGCCTACAGCATCAGAGATCGCGAAGGAGGCTGAGCGGGAAGCAGCGGTGTTCAACCAAGCTGCTAACGTCGACCGCCTGTTGACATTGCTGCGGCAGATGGATCCGGCGAAAGATAATCTGGCCGATAACGAAGAGATACAGGTATGCTCATACAACTCATATGCATCCTGATGCTAAGATTTCTTCACCGTAGGAACTATACAGACAATGCATGTCATTGCGCCCCAAGATCGTGAAACTAATTGACAAGTACAGCCAAAAGCGAGGTACGCACCTAGTTTGGGCACTGCGATAGCGGCCGAACTGACGTTAGTTGTGCAGCCGATCTTGTTTCCATGAATGAGTCGTTCGTCAAAGCCCGTACCATCTTTGACCGAATGATGGAGGATAGTTTGGCACGGCATTCAGCAGGTACGATTCAGTCCCATTATTGCCTCTAACGAATCGTCATCTCACATTGTTGTCATACTAGCTCTGTACGAGGGTCGCCCAGATTATGCACGGCAGCAAAGCCAGCCGTACGGCGGACGCCCTGATGCAGGTCCGGACTATGGACAGCAACCTGGGTACGGCTGGAATCCGTCAGTGTACGAACAACAGCCCGGATACGGTGGTTATACAGCAGGACCACCACCCGGTCCTGGAGCTCAGCCAGGCTACTCTGCCGAGCCTGGGTTCGCACCTCAGCCTTATCCTCCGGATGCTCATGGTACACCCGGACCGTATGGCGCATACGGACCCGGACCTCAGCCATACGCACCTGGGCCTGGCGTTGCGATCCCCTTTGGCGCACCAGATCCTTCGTATGCTCAGCAACAGCCTCATGAAGCGCAAGGATATCCGCAAGCGTTGGCTCAGCCGCAGGTCGCTCCAACTCAACAGCCCCCTCAACCGTCCCAGCCACAGCAACCAGCGTACAGTGTTGCCCCTCAGCAAGCTGTGTCGCCCCCACAGCAGGAAGCTCCACCGCAACCTCACCAGCAACCTCCATCACAATCTCAAGTGCAGACGCCTGTTCAGTCGCATCCCCCGCAGGCGCTCCCAGTCCAAGCACAAACGCAAGTCCAGCCCCAGCCCCAGCCTCAAATCCAAGGGCAAATACAGCCTGTGCAGCAGCAGCAAGCTCATCAGGAAACTGCGCCACAGCCCTTCCCAGCCCAAGCGCAACCTCAGACGCAGGCTCAAGTTCAAGTTCAACCGCAACCACACGATCTATCAATATCTCCTCAGCCTCAGCAGCAAGCGCAGCCTCAGGTACAACCGCAGACACAACCACAGGCTGAACCTCAGTCGCAACCTCAGAGCGGTCCACCTTACATCTTCGACCCTAACGGGACTTACCCCGACCCGAACGTTCAAGCTTGGGCACAGTACTACGCGCAAGGCGGAACAGACGTCACCGGATCAGTGTATTTCGTCTCTGTTCCAGGCGTAAAGGAAGACCCGAGCACGCAGCAGGCCAAGCCACCATCGAGAAGTAATACGCAAGACAGCCATACTACAGCTCAAGCCCAAGGTCAGCAGCAGCCAGCGTATGGTTCCTCGCCGTATGGTGCCGCTGCCGGACCGGACCCGTCGTGGCAGGCTCAATACCAGAATGTGGCCAACCAATTTGGCGCGATGAACGTCGGTGGTGCTGCGGATGGACACGCACATGGGGCTCAGCAAGGTCAGCAGGGTGTCGGTACGCCTGCGTGATGATGTTGAGATGGAAGGCGAGTGCGCTGTTACATGTTCTGATATTTGCAAAGAAGAGATGCGATTATGGCCTGCTCGTTTATGTAGGTGGACTCTTCGATTACCATATGATGTACTTTCATGTTTTTGGATGATATCATTTCTTATGACGACTCGTCTTTGCGAGCTCGTGCAATGACTGTGATCTTTTCGAGCCAAATCGTACTTCAAGGCTTCAGCTTCATCATAATCATATCCCAGACAACATTTCCGGTGATGCAGACGAAAAGCTGAGTACCTTTGAGGCGTGTAGACTGCTAGTACTAGTAGAACTACTGCTATCTACTATTTCCTACTATTTCCGGCCACGGCGGCATTTGCCGTGTTCTACAGTGCAATCCAGCGACTCGGTGCAAATGTTTCCAAGCCACCATCCTTTGCTCTCCTCATTGCCATGCCGCATAAACGCGCGAAACGTTCCGCGAGAGAACAAAATAAAAAGGATGCGTAAGTGCGTCGATTATATACTGCAGACAGCATAGTTGAGCAGATCAACTCTGTGTACAGCGGTTCAAATCTCGCGCCGGCATCTAATGCTCTGAGTAAAGAGCCGATCCCCAAGAGCGTTGCTCGCGTTCTAAACGCCTCTCAAACACAACAGGAATGGAGATCGAAGAAGCGAAAGCTGGAGACAGAAGGATTTAGCAAGGTCGATGGCGATGGTACACGCTCTCAAAAGAGACCAAAGGCGACACAGCATGAAGAAGAAGGGGCGGGGAAGATGAAAATACAACCTGGAGAGTCACTAGGCCATTTCAACAGGTGCGTTTGCTGAATTATTGCTTCTATATGAGAATGCTAAGCATTTGCGAAGGCGCGTAGAAGATTCGTTGCGAGGGACGGTGAAGGTTGCCCTGCATGCTTCTGCGGCGCATGCGCGAAAAGCCAAGAAAGAGACAGAAGAGCTCAAACAACCGACAAAATCGAAGCTCCAAAAGTCCTCGGAAGTCAACGATTCAGATCCAGATTCAGTACCACAGGCTTCCAGGACACGTCCTACCGAATACACCTCCTCTTCGACCTCTGCACCCCGCCGCCTGAACGACATTGTCCAAGCACCTCCCGAGCTCAAGAAGCTTCCTCGGGGCGCAAAAACTAAAGATAACGCCGCAGTAAAGATGGATGCAGGAAAATCGCACAGTCTTCGAGATGGTGTTCTCTCTATGGCACAAAAAGCAATGCTGGAGGAGGAGCGTGAACGAGCCGTGCGCTTGTACAGGGAGATGAAGAAACGGGACACCGGTTCATAGCTTCTGTAATGTGTACGTTGGGTGTCGCTTGATCTGTTATGCTTTATTGAGACCTCCGTAATTCAGGAAATGGTCGTTTCATGACCTCCTTAGCTGGCGCCATATACTCGACTGCGGTCAGCCACATCACAATCTTGACTGGTCTGACCGTATCGTCCTCTCGATCACCGTGGTCCATTTTTCTACTCCGCCTCCATGCAGAAGCAGCATGTGTTTCAACATCCATGGATGCATGCATTCTTTCCTCGACTCCACGTCCAAGATGCCCCACACTCTTTTGATCCTCACGCTCTTTATTGTGGCGACATTCGCTGCTCCTGCAAGCGACACTGCGTATGCGTACACGATCTCTCTCATGAAGCGGGACTCTCCAACGCCTTCAACAACATCTATGAAGGAGACCTTAGACGCGACTCTCCGGTAAGAACGATTTCATACGGAATTGTTTGTATGCTCACGTATGAAAGTCAGCAAATTCGCACACGGTTTCAATGTCTATCATACAAATACAGGCACGCACCATCCCTTGGATCGCGCCACATCCAGCCGCTCAAGACACGAGAAGCGCTATCCTGCAACAGTTCCGCTCACTCAAGATGTCGGCAAGACACTTTGGCAAGGTGTCCTGAGTGTAGGGACGCCCCCCGTGTCTTTCACAGTCGACTTCGATACCGGCAGCAGCGACATGTACCTTCCGGGCATCACCTGCACGCAGAACTGTCGCGGTCATAAGCTCTACAACCCGAGAGCTAGCAGCAGCTCTCGCGACTACAATCAAACCTTTGAATTCGCCTTCGAAGACGACAGCTCTGTCTCTGGAGAAGTGTATCAGGACAGCGTCTCAGTCAGCCGGTTCACGGTAGGTATCGTTTCATGTCCATGCCACATACTTCTACTCACTGTGAGGTTAGGTGGCCACCGGTCAAGTCTTCGGATATGCAACAATGTACTCTGACGACGATCAGGTGTCGGAATTCAGTCCCGATGGCTTGGTTGGATTGGGTTATCAATCTATATCGGACCTCGATGCAACACCCCTCGTCCAGAATCTATACGCGCAGGGTAGCATCTCCGAACCG
Source organism: Steccherinum ochraceum (assembly GCA_004332605.1). NCBI lineage: Eukaryota > Fungi > Basidiomycota > Agaricomycetes > Polyporales > Steccherinaceae > Steccherinum > Steccherinum ochraceum. The sequence continues at coordinate 56,230 of RWJN01000161.1, read as the reverse complement.
GTCTTTGGTTTCGACTTCAACGACGACCAAGGCCTTCTTCACATTGGCAAATCACTACTTGGATCGTTCAGGAGGATATATTACACTGCAGTCACCGCACAGGTACTGTTGGCATGCTAGTCACAGCCTCATCTCCCTGAACTTATGTTGCGCTTCACGCAGGGATTCTGGCAAGTAGCTTTAGACGCCGTCTCCGTCTCTTCCACCGTCGCTGTCAAATCACAACAGGCTGTCATCGACACCGGAACTACCACCATCATTGCCCCAACGACTGCCGTCAACGCAGTCTACGATGCCATCCCGTCCTCCACGAATCTGGGCAACGGTTACTATACGCTGCCGTGCGCGAGCATGCCGACTATCAGCCTCACTTTTGGTGGCCAGCCTTTCAGCATATCTCCGAGCGCGTTCAATTTCGGTCCAGTCCCTGGGACCAAGGAGTTGTGTTTCGGTGGGATCGTCGCGACGGATGACTTGGATTTCTGGATCGTGGGGGATATGTTCCTGCAGGGGGTATATTCAGAGTTCGATTTTGGTAACAACAGAGTGGGATTCGCGATGTGATGTGGTAGAGTACAATTGTCTGCAATGATGTCCATACTTTTGATGCAATGCCAAGTGCGCAATTACCACTCGAAGCTATCATCGGCCAAATTGCCTTGCTGGAGAAGGTCATATTGTGTAGCATCCGCTTGCAAGAGAATCTCCTTCAGCGTCATACTATTTCCTTCGTACACCACATCTTCTTCGCTCTCTTCTGAAATACGAGCTTCCTCGTCGGAGATATGCCCGAGACTCTTCCTAGGTAGTTCTATCGCTATAGCCTTCTCATGCTGTTCGATATCGAATGACGGACGAGGCATGGTGGTCTTCTTGATCATGGACCGCGGCGTGAGCGGCTGACCATGCGTGATCTTGCTTCGGTGTGGAGTCGTAGGTGAATTTGAACGCGCGAGAGAAACGTCTGATGTAGACTCATCCAAAAACGAGTCCGCGATCTAATGTGCAAAGTAAGATGAATCGTCCGGTTGAAGAAGGTATGTGCGAAGGATGACTCACTCTGTCGACTTCGCTTTCAAATGCGCGGGATTTCCGTCGCGCAAAAGCTGACGATCTGCGGGCCCTGCCAGAAGTAACGACGTTCGATTTGCGTGGGCTCATGCGTTTGATTGACTTCGTCTTGATGTGACCCGACGGGGCCATAAAATTCACCACGGCACCACGTTTCGCTTTGACCGTTGGTTGAGGCAATCGTGTTGGCGGTAGGGCAGGCTCTGGAGATGGAGACGAAATTGGATCGGGAATAGGTGGCCAGGATGATTGAAGCGTGTCTCGAATATGGGAGATGCGATCTTGAATAGCAGCTTCGGGGTTGGAAGGCGGATCAGGAAACGAAAGTGAACTAGGGGAGGTAGATGATATGTACTAAGATTTGCTTGAGGGGCTGCAAGATATAGACACGTAAAAAAACAACACGTACACGCTCGCCATGCAGCACAACCATGGTCGAACTGTGCTGAAGCTTGAGGTCCGCCGATTGTCTGACGAGTCGATGACGTGCCCGAGCGGTTTTCAATCGCGCCGAGAGCTCTGCTTGTGTGCTCCTGGCCGCAGCTAAGGCCCCTTGAAGAGCAGCTTGCGAATGAGCTTCGGCAGATAGCCTGTCGGTGACGAGTGGAGAGGGATAATCTTGCGGTCGATTTTTCTCAACGCTGTCATCCCATGCTGAGTCATCTTCCGAGTCTCGCTCAAGAGAATTATTTTGCAGCGACTGCAGCTGGGAAGGAAAATGGGCCGCTGCAATAGGAAGAGGGAGAGCTTGAGTGTCTGCTGAGCTCTTCGTGAACGAATACATGATAAGCCGCCCAGTTTCAGCACATAGTTTATTACAAAGCACGTACCTGCGATCTTTGAGTAAACCCGTTATCTGTTGGGGTAGCTGCTATTGCGGCGGTATCTCGCTGTAGCACCGTGAGCACTCTGGAGATGTCGGTCAAAAATTTGAGTGCTCTCATTGCCTCTTTCCCACTCCAGCATGATTGGGTGAGATCATGAAACGTTGATTGGTTCAGTGCAAGCAGTTTCGTGGTCAAGATCCCGGCGACCTTCGCAGCCGACTCTTGAGACGGGTGCAACATCCGCTTCTGCAGAGAGCGATATGTCAGAAGCGTAAAGCACAGACGTCTGTTAGATACTGACCTGGAGGGTAACTAAACGAAGTTGGCGTTGTCTCAGCTCTTGCTCAGAACGCGCCCAGCTTCTCTTGGAATCGTAAAAAGTTCGCGTTACGCGACGGTAAGATTCCATAGCGCTTGGCTCGTCCTTCTAGTCTCTGTCTCAGTTTAGTAGTAATACAATCGGGAAGAGAAGAATTACCGTGTTACTATCGAGAAGGGTCTGCAGGGTATTGCCGCTGCATGGCGTGCTCTTCAATAGAGCATGCGTCGACAATGCGAGTAGCAGCCGTTCGAATCTGCGGTCATAGGGATATTAATAAGCAGCTCCCGTCGAAAGAGGTTTCGCTGTCAGACAGCGTGAGTCAAACTAACCGTTCACCCGAGCATTCTTCGAGCAGGGACTTGCGTATAACAACGTCCCGCCACCACCAAGCTACCTGAGTACGCTGTTGCGCATTTTGAGGGCCATCAGGAATACTGCTGGCTTCAACAAGTCGTAGTGATTCGCTTTTAAGGGACTCTAGATATTTCGTGAGAGCCACGCGAAAAGCGAGCGTGTCTGTAGGTTCGCCACAAGGATATGTTGGAAGGATCTGTAGTAGGCCTGTGAGCCACAGTTTCCCTGCAATAGATTTCCTCAGTGTATTGCTGACCTTCTTGGCTTGAGAGCGCTGGCCTTCTATCTTTGACACTAGAAAATACGAGATGTCTTCAAATGTTTTGGAACGTTCGCCGATGCCATGTTTTTGAGTGCTAAAAAGATGTTCATCATATCCAGCAGTGACCTTCAAAGGAAAACTCAGAAGATGCAGGTGTATGAGAATGATCAAGGTAACTGGTACTGAGCCAGTCGCCATATCAACGTTGTAGGCCAAGTTGTAGGCATCAAAGACGTGTAATAGAGCGGAGTAAGCCCACAGGCTCAGAGATCTAGATTGTGCGCCACGCCACGTTTGAATGACTAAGACGGAACGGGATCAAATGGCTATCCTGAGCCTTCCTGATATGGAACGGCTGGAGGCTGGAACCTACTCAACCGAGTCGGTGCTGTAAGCGCCCTTCACAGAAGCCTTTCAAAGCCTCTCGTGTAGACGCATCAGTCACTCTGGACTTATCGGTGAGCGTGAGCTGCCAGTACGCGAGCACAGTGCGACGTAGCTTCTGAATCTAATGAAGACTGGACTCTGTCATGTCGTCGTTCAACAGCACTGTGATCAAGTTGACGGCAAGCTTCAGGCTGTCATGTCAATCAGAGGCTCATATTATAGTCGCAGTAATGGTAACAAGGTGCGCCAAAACGCAGCTACTTACAGCGAACAAAACTCTACCCAACTTGACTGGAACGCCTGCAGCCTTCGCTGCTCACAGGGAATAGCAGAGGATACTTAGCCCAGGGCCACAGCGGCCAAAGCCGTCGCATCAACGGCAGTCAGAATCAATGACAGTAACGACGCCACGTCATTTTTGCTGACGGCCGAGGGTCCATATCTAGATCCAACAGTGAGCTTACATATGCCGATCCTTATTTTCACGCAATTCGTTGCAGCTTGCGGGGGATGTACCTGTCCTCGCCTCAGAGGGTTGGACTTAGTATAAAAAGACAGCCCTTAGTCGGTATGTAGCATCGACAAAGCACCTCCCCCCTACTCCTCCACTCACCCTATCTCTACCCGCTTTTTTTTGCCATGTCGAAGAAGTCCGACGACCGCAAAAACGTCGTGATCATTGGCGGTGGCGGCTATGGAACAGGTTTGGCCCGCGACCTTTCTGCAAAGCTCGACGCGTCCAAGTACAACCTCGTCCTCATCAGTGCCCGGTCCTACTATATCCATCTCGTCGCCGCCGTTCGGTTCACCGTCACGTCCGAGGGCAAGCTCGAGGACCGCGCGTTGATTCCTTATGACCACCTCTTTATCAACAACAACGGTACTTTCGTTCAAGGGAAGGTGACCGCCGTCGAAGACTTTGGGAAAGGCCGTGGAGGTGACGTCGTGTTGGATAACGGCGAGAAAGTTCACTACGACGCCCTCGTTCTTGCGACCGGTCTTACATGGGGCGGTGCCCTTGCGTTCCCTGACCTCGATGCGGATGTTCGCAGCGCGCTTGCGGATTGGAGAAGGAAGTTTGCTGGTGCGAGTGAGATCGTGTTTGTCGGAGGTGGTGCTGTCGGTATCGGTACGCTGTTTTTGTCGCCACATAAAAGCTTTATCGTTGACATATGCTACTCTTCAGAAACGGCGGGAGAAGTACGCGATGCCTTCCCAGTAAGTCCGGTGCGTTGTAATGATGCCGCACTATGCTAATGGCGAACCCAGAACAAGAAGATCACCATCGTGCACAGTGACAACCAGCTCTTGAACGACGCCTATCCCGATAAATTCCGTAAGGCGATTACGAAGAAGGTCCTGGCAAAGAAGATCAATCTCGTCCTTGGGGACTACGTTGATACAATCCCTCAAGAAGGCTCCGTGGGGTTCACGACGCGCAACGGAAAGGCTTTCCCCAACGCGGATCTTGTTGTACGTGCATGTTTTTGTTTCTTCCATCTCTAAGTTGTTCACGAGCTTGTGATAGGTACCAACATCTGGAGGCCGTCCAAACACCTCGTTCTTCGCGACTCTTGGCTCCAATGTCCTTAACGAGCGAGGTTTCGTTAAAGTCAACAACACGCTCGAGGTACCCAACCACCAAGGTGTTTTCGCGTTCGGCGACATCATTCAGTGGCCGGAACAGAAGCAGCTCGGAAAGGCTGCTGGTCAAATTGCCACCGTGTCTGCGAACCTTCAGAGCTTCCTGAACGGCCAGAAGCCCGCCAAGATCTACAAGTCCCCACCAGAGATGATCATCATTCCTGTCGGAAAGGTATGTTTTTTTACTGCTGTGTTTCCAGCTTATTTGTTCACACCATGATTCTCAGACGAGTGGAGTGGCGTACTTCGGTATTCTGTGGGGTATCGTTCTTGGTGACTGGGCTTCCAACATGATCAAGGGCAAAGATCTGTTTGTCTCGATGTACAGGAAGAACATGGGTTACAGCACGTAAATTTAGTGTCTAGTTTTCATACCCTTTGTCGTCTATTCTCGTCGATCTCTTTTGCCTGGAATGTGTCTGTTGTCATGTTACCCATAATCTTAGATCAGCTTTCATGCAAAGAATGGCCTTCTTTAGTTTTTCACGTCGGCATAAGAGCATCTTCTGGTTCCCATCTGCATCAGCAGTTGTCGCTCTTGCCTCGAGGGTGATAGTAACAAAAATTCAATGATACTAAGAGTGGTGATTGGCGTACACACGGAATACATGCATGCTCTGAGATTCGTACATCGAACCCACGAAGTCTCAAGTCACCCAAACCTTGAACCGAATAATGCGGAAGACGCAAGCTCGACATCGGAAAGGACGATAGACCTGCAGCCACTGCACTCACATCTGGCTCGGCGATGGAAGCGCGACTCGGATTCATTTGGACACTGCATTGTCTGTTACTCTTCAGAGATCAGCCTGAGCGAGGGGTCTACTAGTCACCCTGAGAATGCGAAGCCTTGGTCACTGTCTGTCAGGCTGTCCAATCAGGGAACCCCACTTGAAGACCTTGTCGGGTCGAGAACACTACCAGCAGCCGACACTCATGATGATGTTCAAGAGGACGGCTCAGTGGCGTGGGAGCCGAACGTACACAGGTTCGTCTCTGCACCTGCTGAACAATCTCAGATTGCGGTCAGATATCAGTACTGTTTCTCCCCCTTCTCACAATGTTCAGAGGAGAAATGGCGGGCATCAGGCAGGATGACGAGGGATACGTTTAATGATGAGATCTTCTAGTTTACCACTAGTCTGACGATTAACGAGGTTCAAGCTCTATCCAAGTCGGGTTATGGAACAGACTATAGCAAAGTCCAAGTCTGCACAAATCGCATAAGGGCAGCTTTGGTGGGCTCAAGGGCGAAGGACTGAGGGAATTTGAAGCTTGAACTCTAGCGTGCCAAAGGGCCTTCTCAATAAGTGCTGTCTGTACGTTACCAAACGCACAAATCTTCCGAGTGGTCACAATATTTCTGTTTAACACAGGCTACGGTAGCGCACGATTATCATGTGCAAAGAGTCATAGCGAAAACAAAACGATGATCTGACGACATATAATACTGGAAGAACAAGGAAGATTGACACACCATTGGTACGTGTCCTAACCTCAGATCGCGATTTGGCGAATAGGGTGGCTCATGGTCGCGGTTTTGCACGCACTTTTGGCGCGTTTTTTCGAAGTCACTTGTGGGTGCGCTCACTCAGCCTCACGCTCCCGGCAAACTCCGAGCACTAGACTGTGCCAGGCCTCAATCGTAATCATCCCACCAATCCTTCTGTACGCTGCTCCCAATAACAATCAGAATTTTAAGGCATTTTTGGGCAAAAAGGCACGTACATATGGTATATGCAGTCTCCAATGCATTTTCCCACAATGTTGCGCGCCCACAATTGAGGCAGCAGCTCCTTGCAAAAATCATCGGTACACTTGTAGCATGTGGGTAAAGTGTGAATGGGAGACGAAGAGTATAGCGTGACTTGTGAATACGGAGGGCAACACAGCCCGTCGTCAATGGCAGCCCACTCTGCCGGGCGATAGAAGGCCATGGGGTCTATAGTCGGCTCCTTCGCAGTGTAAAAGTCGAGGGTCACTTGAGGAGTTCTGCATGACGCCGCTTGCTGTAGCATATAGGGTACGGCAGCGAGATAATCCACATTGAATGACACTGCGAACCTGCGAGATCTTGTGCGCGATCCGATCCCAAGTCCCGTGGTGGTACCTGACGATGTGGCTGATGCTTGAGTATCAGACATATTATATAGTAGGTGGGATAACTCGTGAGAGGTACATACTTAATTTCTTCGAGTTATCGATGTTGACAATGTCCTCCGACAGTTTAAAGTCAAGCTTTGCGCGGAAGGCGAAATGGAGAGTTTGAGTCGAATGACTAAAGGGAGTAGAAGGGCGATTGTTGGACATGCTCTCGAACAGCCCGAACAGGCGTCGCCAGAACACACCCCATTTGCGAAGGTCGCGGGGCCCTGGCGTATCAGCCCCATGAACATAGAAGCTCACGTGCAGGGATGCATGCAGGAAGGACCAGCAGCGAGAGAGCTGGCCCAGCTCTGACCACGTTAATTGCAGTTCAACCGCCGAGAGACGTCTGCCCACTGGGAATGTTCGAGCCATGTCTAAGCACCGTTCTTCAAGAGGACGGCTGTAACTCGGATCCGAAATGAGTACGTAGTCGGCTTGAGTCGAATGTGCCAGTCGCGCGATTTGGGAGTATTGGTGACATCGAATCGTCTCCAGCGACAGTTCTTGGAGCGGACGAAAGAGTGAGAATATGCGGTAGATAGATGGATGTGCTTGAGATAGGTCGATATTCTTGAGAGCGAGAAGTTTGACCTGGCCTAGGATTGGTGAAAGGCGAGCAGGAATAAGCGCAATCCACGACTGATTCCACTCCTCGCCGACATCGATCACCAGCTTAAGTACATGTTGATGGAAAGTAGAGGAAGTGGTACTCTCCATGAAGAGAGTGAATTGTGACATGGACCGGATGGTGACCGTTTGAAAAAGAGGAGACCTGGTGCGAGCTACCCACGCGCGGCATACTAAGCTGCACGCACTCAGGTCTTTCCTTACTAGATCGTTTTGGGCGAGAAACTGGTTATGAGTCGATGGTCCATATGCTCGACGAAGCGTGAAGAGGGGAGTACCTCCCCTCACCATATCTATGATCCTTTCCCATAACTCCACGGGGAGCTCTAAGTGATGTGGTATCGGTGAAGGTGAAGGCAGTGGCAGGTGGACAGCTTTGGAGCTACTAGGCAGATCTGCATACAGATGATGTAGGAAGGAGGATGGATCTATCTCAGTACAAGACTCCAAGATCCACAATTATGTAGCTACATACGTTCGGTGGGTTCATCGTGAGCTGCGCCCATGTATTGCTCTTCCTGCCCGAGTATCGAATCCTCTGAGAAAGAAATGCCTTGACCGTCGGCACTCGCGAACCCGTCACATTGATTATACATGTTACCCCGGACCTTACTCACATAAGTCTGGTGATCATCTTGCTCTAGACGGTACGTACCTCTCTGAGCGAGCGTAGTAGGTATTGTGCATATAGCGTCGAGTTATCGACGAGCGATAGAGAGCGTGCGCAGTACACGAACGCGACGCGGCGAACGGATGGAGTTCGTATTCACTGTTCGGGTATCAGACGCTCTATCGATTGACGCCTGCAGTAGATTAGGACCTAGGCTCATCCCCAGCCGGCGCCGTTTGAATCTTTGGTGTGGCACGCCGTTCACCTTCCTGAAGTTCTCAGTCTTACTTTTCCAGCGAGCTCGCAGATCGACTGGTTGGCGAGTCGACCAGTAGATAAACTCACGGACGTCGGAATCACAGGGAATCGCGAGATGCTTGGAGAAATCCGACGTGATCAATAGCTCTTCTTCTCACGAACAATGTCATGGGCCAATGGCATGCGACGAGCTTATGCACTCAAAACGGTATTCCGCTAAGAAGTAGCTGGTACTTCTGTCTGAACAACGTCTCCCCGCCTCCCGTCCTCAAGTGCTCGACTATGGAAAGCATTCGCCGTAAGTTCAAACGACTCAATACTCGATTGGAGCACGTACATACCCCATATCGCAACTTTGATCCACCTCTTGGTGCGGACGCCTTGGCCAATCGCGTGAAAAGCGGAAGCCATCTGCATGATCGTAGGTATACAATAATGCGCGAGACATGGGAATTTGGTCGAGTCGACCGGAAGTACAGAGGGTTCCTTGACACGACCACTCACACTGCGGTCGGTGATGACGAGACCGGTGGCTTCCAGCGCGTCCATGAACGCGATAATGCACAACTCCGCCTTGGCTGGTATAAGAGTGCGCGTCGCATTCATTTCTTTACAGTACGCGCCGCCCAGTGTATGTAAAGCACTGTAAAGCTCTGGCTTGATACCACATTGGCGACGCTCGAGTGTATTGCTGTAAGTTGACTTGATTTGCGCTATGCGTTGCTTAATCGCGGTGATCCCGGGAGACGAAGGCAGATTCACTGCCTCTGCGCGTCGGGATCGGGCAGCAGCAGAATCAGATAAGTCTGCTTTGCACAGCGAGCAGTCGCAGGCAAAATGCCACTTCTTTTGAGTGACGTCTTCGCGCTTCTGATACGGCTGTGTGCTGTCGCAGTAGCTCATCGTGACCTCCTCTCCGGCTTTGAGATCCGTGGTAGCGCGAACGACCATCACGTCGCCAAAGAAAACGCGACCGGCCGATGGCAAGCAAGCATGGTTGCAGAAGGAAGGAAGCTCGTACAGAGCAGCCGGATGATCGAGCTCACTGTACTCTTGTTGCTCTGGAGCGGTTCCAGTGAAAGTCAGCTCGCCCATGGCGAAGACGTTCATGGAACATACGCCTTCGACTCGACCTACGTCGATGTCTGCGCACGGCGTGCTAGAGTGCAAAAGAGCGGGTGATGCATTGACGGGCAAGACGGGATAGTCACCAGCAGCAGGGAAGCCTTTGCCTGCGTACATGGCCTGGACGACAGATGCAAGATCGGGATCGTCCCAAATGCGTTGCACAACGAGATCAATGAGAGCATAGTCGGAACGCTTGTCCGTTGTATTCTTGAGGAAATTGAACGACATGAAGACCTCCCCGCGTTTGCTAGGAGTATCTTCCGGGAAATAAGACGCAATAGGCTTTGAGACGATCTAAGAGACGCGTCAGTATGAGCGAGATCATTGTCAAGACACATGTCACATGCTTACAAGAAGCTCTCCGGCCTTAACATCGCGCGTCACAAATAATCCTCGAGGCCGAGCGCTTCCCTTTGGAGTCCTGACCTCTACGGGACCTTGATAGGCTGCTATATCAGGACGAGATGCGGGAGCGCGACTGGCATTGAAAATGCCTGCCCAATCGTATTCCCCACTGTCACGCTCGTGGAGACGTTGTTCGGCGTTTTGGCAGAGCTGCTGAGTCTCAGCGCCGCTTGAGACAAGGCATGCAAAACGTCGGACTTCGTCGAAGCGACCGGAAAGGTAGTAGGCCTTGGCGGCCCTATAAACAGCCTTCCGCACAAGCTGCGGATCTTCGAGATCCATGCCTATGACGCGCTCTGCATCGTAAGCTGCAGATCTGAACCACCCTAGCTCTAGATACGCTGCTGCTCTGTTGAGCAAGAGCAGATGGTTCTCTGGATCTTGTAAGAGTCCGTCTGAGAACGCGCTCGCAGCGCAGATCCACTCTTTGCGTTTGAAGTAGCGGTTGCCTCGGTCCTTCCACGCAACCGCAGTACCTGGCTGACGGATGACTCCTGAGGGACCGCGCGTTGCCCAAGTGACGTCGTTTAGGAGTGCGCGATGCGAATGAGATTTCAGAAAGATGAGATCGGACGGCGCATCTACACGGATGAAAGGCACTTCTCCACTTGAAGGGAACTTGTAATACGGTTCGCGAACCGCTAGGACGGCACCGATGGGGAAAATGGCGTCTCCTTGTTCTTCGGCGCAGTCCAACGTCGTGGGATAGTGATAAATGGCGAGCATGCAAGCAACACCGAGCGGATCCTCGACTATCATGTCGACACTGACAGTATGGGCTGCCGTCCAAATCGAAGATAAGTGTTGACGTGAGTAAAATGCAAAACCAGACACCTGAGAACTCACAGGTAAGAGATATGATACGACACAGAAGATATGCGCCCTATGTGGAATCACATCAGTGGGGATGTTCTACTAGCCGCTATTACAGACCTCTTGACGCTTTCTAACAAACATATCATTTATCCCGACTGCAAATTCAGTGAGTTAGGCGAGATTGGTGGGACCATTAGGAAAGTTGAGTGCATAACGTACCTCTCCGCAGCTCTTCCAATTTCTTTGTGGCGTAGCCGGGAGCTACTCCAACGAAAGTCTGTCGTATTTGGACGGCGGTCGACTCGTTCATATTCCTGCTTTGATTGCCTGACCGCGCAAACCCCGCCAACAGCATCGATGCAGGGATCTGAGGAACTCTGACTGGAGGAAGCGACTGCTCGCGCAAGTGGATAGCCTTTGCTTGCTCGAGCAATCTCGTCATCCGAGACAACGCCTCATCGCCCGATGTGTCTTGGTCGGCTGACGGACTAAGGCCGGCGAAAGCTGGATTCCGGGAGACGAGGCTGCGGAAGTTCGGGTCGCTCATGGCCTGCTGTAGCATTTCAGGGCGGATGCCCATCGACTGGACCAGGCGAGCGAGATCTGGGACGTTGGGCAGGGACGCAGCCATTGCGGTTGCACAGCTGCGTACGCTATGAGAACGGACGGAGGACTTGATGAGAGGCGTGGACAAGGCAAGACGACTCGATGTGTTTATGAGAGCACAAGGAAAGTGCGGTGAGGTAATTACACGGAAGAATCGGTTGACGACGCTTGGCTGGAGGGATGTCTTCGGTGCGCCTCATGGCTGCAACGCGGCGCTGCGAGACAGAGCACCTGTTCAATAAGAAAAGCCTATTGGAATAAAGAACCTAAAAGCGCGTCAGCTATCTCGCTGTCTAGGTATCTCAGAAGCCGCTGATACACACCTTTCGTCAGCCGTGAGCGCCACATCGCAATGTGCCTTGATATCCGTGGACGTCGCCTGCTGTGCAGAACACACAAGTGGGGAGTCATACAACAATAAATCCGATAATGGAACACAACACGTATAAGATACAAAGCATTGCAGATGTGAGATGGGTATGCAGGGGAAAGAAATATAAATTGAAAACGTAGCACTATGAGATCACGTCCGTGTTAGGAATCGAGAGAATGTTCCCTGAATGGCAATCTTCTTCATGATTGTAGGATCAGGAGCTGTGGAATACAAAGCGTAAGTGAGTAAACCATAAGTGGGTCTTGATATAGAAAGAACGTACGATCTGTCAAACCTTCCTCCTTCACTTTCCTCTTTACGCTCTCCATCACCTCATTCACAGCGGATCGGTCCAGGTCTCCACGGTTCTTCATTAAGGTCTCCACGAATGCGATATTGGGTCCGTGTACTTTGGCGAAAGACCAGTACGATAGGAAGACGAGACTCTTGGATGCTTCGAGGAGGGACAGAATCATCTCCAACACCTCGAATCTGGGTTCCAGGTCTTTCGTTTTCTTGTACGTTCCGAAGAACTTGTACGCCTCCGTGATATCGTCCTTGATACGTTCCGTTGCCGCAGGAATCCGGAGCTTGGCAGAGTTGGCGAGGGCGCTGATATATGCGACGAGGAATGAGTCAATAAGATCTTCGAGGAGGAGGTCGAAAAGAGCCGAGTTCAGGTATGTCTGATAGTCGGTCAAGTAGTCGCGCATGGTCTCCACGATCTGTGCGATGATCCCGTCGTACCACGATGGTTGGAAAAGGAGCTTGGTCGCCGGCTTCAGGTCATTGAAGATGATGTCAATGAGGCACTGGGTACACTTCTTCGCAACGTCTAGACAGCCGTCTATGGCATCGTTGAGCCGATCGTGGATAGTGGCAGCGTACTTCTCCGATACCAAGGGCTCGATCCTTCCGGACAACGTCTCCGCGAAATCAGCGCACTTGAGCTGATCGTTCGCCAGCGCGATGCAGTACTCCACCAATCCGCCTGCAACCTCCTCAGGCTTCTCGATCTGCTTCTTATACTCCGCATCGACTACCTTCGTCCACTGATCCTGAACGCTGCGCATAACTCGGTTGACTTCCTCTACAGTCCTTGCCAGGATCATACCCTGGCCACTGTCCAGCGCCAAGTCGACCTGCTGGTTGATCATCTGGAACAGAATGACCGCACCCTGAGTCCCGTAAAGTCCGTCGCTGTCGACCTCCGGAGGCTCCTCCCGCTTCGTGAACGCCTCCACTTCTGTCTTCATCAAGTTCGCCGTCCACTCATCCAGCTTCTTGATGATGAGTTTGAGGTAATCCTCGATGAGGCTCTGTTCGTTCCCGTCTAACAGGGGAGGCTCGAGAAGCTCGGGAGGGACATTCAGTTCCTTCATGCTCTTCTTATACTCTCTGATCCACCCGTGTAGCTGAAGGAGTACGCTGGCCTCCGGAGCGGAAGTGACAATCTTGTTGATGAGGTTGCTCAGGGAGCGATGGTATTCGCGGATGTAGAGGTTGTAGATTTCGTAGTCGGGAGGGAAACATGGGACGACGTCTTCTTCTATTCGCATGATGTCTTGATAGATCCAGAGAGAGTTTTCGAGGAATGCGGCGGGGTTGTTGCCCTGCTGAGCGAAGGCGTCTTCGAACGAAACCTTTATAGACTCGATGATGCACTTCTGGACCTTGGACCGGTAGTACTTGATGACGCGCGCGTTGGCCTGCATGGACCTGAACTTGGCTGCAACGTCTAATTTGGCGGCCTTCTTGACCAGTTTCATTGCTATCGCCTAATAATATTCCCGATGTGAGCACAAAGACATAATCGTCTAAGCTGAATATGACGCACCTTCTCATCTTCCTTGCCCTCAATCTCTACAATCTTCATAAGCTTCACGACGACCTCAGGATGACCAGCTCGAACTATCTCCAGTATGTTGCGCGCCACACCCAGTATATACTGATCGAAAGCCTCGATGAGCTTGCTGAGGCGATCGAACCTGCGGACCAGGTTCGCTCGTGTCTCTTGCGTGGATCTCTTCGCCTGGTGCATAGTCTGGTTCCGGAAGGCTTCGAGCTTATTGATTTGAAAGTGGATACGAAGAAGATTGGGAGCTGAGCCGAGAATATCCTGACTGTCCATCTCCAACATGTCCTCCAAGTTATCCAGCTTTGAGTCCATTTCAATGAGGTTGTTCACCATCTCCTCGGTGAGCTCGAAATTCCTGTGGACCACGGAGACCTATTTCGAATGCTTCAATATGAGTTCATATCATAGCTCAGAACACAGCAAGACTCACACGACTGATTTGGTCGAACGTAGAGACCACATTCTGCGGGTCCGCACACAGCCTGTCCATCGAGGTCATCTCATCCTTGATGGCCTGGACATTATTGCGCGTGCTGAAGAGCTTTCTGAGTCCATCACGGGTGGCATCGAGCTGTTCTTTGACACCGCTTTTGAGGCGTGCGTCGATAGAAGCTTTCTCCTTCTCCAGTTTCTTCCTGTAGGCGGCGAGTTTGAGGAGGTCGTCCGGCGACTGTAGGTACTCGCCGATGGCCTGAGCAGCAGAAATGGAAGGTGCCGCCATCGATGAAAGTGGTTCAAGTCAATGAAGAATCATCCGAGAATGCGAAGATATTAGGGCGTGAGGTGATTGAGACGAGGAAGAGAACGAAGAGCGTTTTAGAGCGGGACCAGCAAGGGACCAGAGTCTAAGACGTCTAAGAGCAGTGTAGGGGACGACGGTCCGGACGACGCCGAACAAAAGTTATTGTGGATGTCGCCGCCATTCTGCAGCTCATTCTGCCCATTGTCCTACCTTCTCTTGACTAGCTTGACTCCGCATCAGCTATTCTGCAGTATGTTCTCTTACTTTCTGTGGATCAAACGATATACCATTCCAGCTGTATAAGCCTCCTCCGACCTCAACAGTCAACCTCTGTCTATCACCATCTACTATGGGCAGGACAATGACTGGATGCAGACCGACACATGGCAACGGCGACTCCTCTCTTCGACACCTTCCTCGAACCTCTGAGTCTCTACACCCAACATTCACAAAGCGATGTCAACTTTTCCTCCCCTCTTCAAGCCCAATTTTTATCACGAATACTCCGTCGTTCTATCCCATCCTATCGATGAAGTCTTCACGATCTTAGGGACAGACGCAGGACACGAGCGCACTTGTCGCCTCTCCGGTCTCTGCACCAAACTCGAGTTATTCGAGAAAGACACCGTTGAGCTTCCGGTTTCACTGCCACTCGCCGACGTCCATGTAAGGACCGCTCCGGGAGCCACGTCCTCTCATCCATCTCCCCAGCCGACGCGTACCCTCCCAAGGCAGTCTTTCAGACTTACCGAAAGCGTTCCAGTGGCGTTCGGTTGGCACACGGACGTTTGCCCGACCGGCACCTTTACGTGGGACGAAGAAGGCAAGGTCGCGCTCTACGAGACCCTGACGGATGGAGGTGTGCATGTGTGGAAGTTGCGAGAGTTTGAGGAAGCAGGCGAAGGCAAAACGAGAGTTAAAGAGCGCATAGAGGGTGCTTGTCCGTGGATTTTGAAGTCCATTGTACAAAGAGAGACAAAGAAATCTCATGCGTGCGTCTCGTTCTCTATATCATTATGAGTTTGTACACTGATTATATCCCTTGCAGAGCTCACATGGAGTTATATCACACACTATTTCAGTCCTGAGTACAAGTGCGGTCCCTGATTGAGATACGCAGGATGTCTATATACTCTTATTGACTGAGAAACCCTGAATGACAGGTTCAACTTTGTTTCTCTGCGTCCCACTCTACGTCCTACGCTCTAGCCCTGCTAGGCGCACGCTTAGCCTTGCCCAATGCGACGCTCTTAGGGCCTATAGAGCGGTCTCGAGACTTGGAGCACTTCCTGCGCGCAGCCGGTGGTTGAGGCATGAGGTACTGGATTGTGATGCTGGTGGTCGAAGCAGGGCAAGGATTTCTGGGAGGATTGCAGGATCCGGATCCCATGGCTTGTGAGACGTTGATTGTGGTCCTGGCTCCCTGGACACGATCAAGCGTCATTCTCTCATGATCATCTGGAGGGTCGTTCTCTGCGTCGCTGCCTGCGTCCAAGTGGATGTCGCAGCATTCTTTCTGATCCTTGTCATTCTCTCCTTCGCCCTCTGTTTGTTCTTGATCCATCCCTCCCTTTGCACCGTTGTTATCAATGGCTTGTACACTATGATTCCATCGGGCGAGCTTGCGTCCACGGGCATCGTCGTGGGGTTGAGGCCTGACCATTGGATCTCCCTGCACCGCAGTACGAGTACCAGCCTCGATTGAGTTGTCAATCTGGGGTGATGCTGTCGATTCTGCCGTTCGCGTATACCCGTAGTGGGATTGTTGGGAGATTGCATCGAGGGCGTGCGACTGACATGGATGCGCCACAGTTCTCGGTACATCTTCTTGGGCCTGAGAAGAGACCGGCGATGTGGGTCCGGTCGGCACTGGGGAGCTGGTAGGGGCAGAGGAGCCGCCATGTACGGTCAAGGAAGTCTGGTTATCACCGGATGTGTTTGGGAGCAAGTCATCGAGTCGCCGCAAGATCCTCGCGCGGAAATTGTCTACGGTCTCAAAGACCTGTCCGTTTTCTGCACTCAGAGAATTACTGTATGAAGAGGTTGATGTGAGTACATGTCATAATACCAGTCGACGTAGGCAAGGATTGGCTCACGAGATTATTTGCAGGTCGTGCAGCTGCCGAACGACACTCTCCTCGCACTGAGCGAGCGCCGTCTCCAAATTCTTGAAAGGTGTGGTAGGTCGTGCGCAAGGCAGTGACTGCTCCTGACCTAGCGCCACAGAGGCGGGACCGCCCATTGACGTTTGGACACCAAGATCATACTCCTGTACCGTCGATCCAGTCAACGGCAAACCACCGACAGTATCGGCATACGTCATCTACACAATGGTCTCTGTATCAGTCATCTTCGTTGCTGTCGATGGCAATGGGTATGGGACGTACATTGGAACCATTCATATATTCGGCCCCGAGCATGCTGTCGATAGCTGTTGGCTGGTATTCCTCTTGTGACAGTAGCGTGTAGTAGGGTGTAGAGGGGACGGAGTCAGTAGGTCCTGGACCTGGATACTGTTGCCCGTGCCAGTTGGGTAAAGGTATGTGTTCTCCATTGAAGTACCAGTGGCCTGGAAAAGACATGTCGCGCCAGCGCCACGAGGGAAGAGCAGTAGACTAAGACACGGAGATGTGGAAGGGGGAAGACAAGCTTGTGCTGACCTCGCGATGTGTCACTGAGCTTATATGGAGTGATTGGTGTATAAGAAGGCCCAACCTCTGGATACCATAGGATTTAGTGACGCCTGGAATGCTACGCGACGAACAACGCAAACAAGAAGATTTCGTCACTCACTGGAGTGTGGCGAGGTCCGAGAAACTTGTCATGGCGGCATTTGCATGCGAAATAGACATTAAAGCACGGCATAGCCTAGAAATTTCAATAACAAAAACAGATCTTTGAGCCAGTGAGTCTCATACGCCGCGTCTCCACTGTGCTTCCCCAGTCAATCAGGATTTATCAGTCCTGGCGAAGCGCAACGAACGGTCTATACTGCAAGCAATGTCATGTTTGTAGATGCAACATGAATTCAGAAATCAGCGGCTGTCTTGCGAGCTTCTTTCGTTACCTCAACGCCGACTTTAGCATTCTCTGTGGACGACGGCATGGCGCCGCCTTCCATGATCTGAGCTGGACAGCTGGCCCAGAAACAGTCGCGCGACAGATGGCCCGGTCTATCAAGGCTCAAAATGAGCAACAAGTACATACAGTAAAGCAAGAATAATAATCACTCACGTCCAGCGCAACTGGTACCTCCTCTACGAGATGGCATAGCAACAAGGTCATACTTATCAACCAGACGTGCGCTAGCCGCGATACGCGTGTTCCATTGTGTGAGACAAGACATATTCCTCTGTGTGGAGCAACAAGGATTGGCAGAGGAGTGTGGTGGATGGCCCGGAGGGACAGATTCCAGAGAGAGAAGCAGACGGCGAAGCTCGAGCCTCGTTCCTCTTGATTTGGGCGACGCCACAAAGCCGTTTAGGCCGCCGGGCCGCCTAACCGGCCGTGCACGGTCGCCCGCCACCAGCGCGAGCAGCCGCTAGCCAAGTTCCATTGAAATCGAACGATGAATCCAACATGGACTCTGGGACGGACTCGGGACAGCAGCCAAATAGCGGAGACATCTTGAGTATTGTGCGTTTACGGTTTCTTCGATGGACTGAGTACAGCTCGCAGTGAACAAGTGATTCGAAGCATTGCGACACAAATGATATAGTACAGTATCCACTCCGAGAGTAGTGTTGACTTCTGTTCCTTTTCTGCAGCACCTCACTCAGGTCTGCAGCTTACAACGAGCCCGAAGGAAAAGAGGGAGAAAACCCACTATCAAACTCCCTCGACACGACAGACTCTTCCTCACTATTCTCCAAGTCTCATCCTGTCTCCCAAGTGCAAGTCCCTCCTCCTCCCCTCACACTCATCCGACCGTCGAAACGCTCTATCACTTCAGGTCAGAAAGCTGGCGATGATGTACAGAGCGAACAGGGACGTACCACTTCTTTGCCGGAGCGTTCGTGCTGGGCTTGACAGCAGCCCCGTTCTGAGCAGCCGAACTCGGCTTGGGCCCCTTGTTGAAGGTGAGGGTAGTGGGTTGGGGAGTGGGTGGTTCGACCGTGAAGGTGTATTCATCGCCTTCTGCCTTGCCCTTCAAGCCGTTGGCTTGCTTACTGTAGGACAAAGTCAGAAACGAGGTTGTGGATACGAAGGCGTTGTGAACTCACCGGATGTTAGAGTTGGGAGCCAAAGACATGATGAAGTGAGTGGAGGAGTCGTTGAGTGATCGCTGAACGATGTTGAGGGGGAAGATAGAAGCAGAAGCTGCTGAAGTTGAACGGCAGATTCGTCGAAGGCTTTATACCCTGCGGGCCACAGGGAAAGGGAATAAGCGCAAGCGACCCTTGACCGCAGAAACCGTCGCTCAGAAGGGCGCAAATGGTTCAGAAAGGAAAGAGAGCCCGCAAAAGCGGAACTTGGCGTCGGCAAAACTGCGCCAAAAGCAAGGTCAAAAAGCGAAACGGATAAAACCCTATTGTCCGTTAGCCGAAGGTCACTATAGCGGAGCAAGCATACGGTTTTACAGGCCCGAGCATTTGCAAGCGGTACTGTGGCGTTTGAGAAGAGGGTACTGTGACAGTTCCAGACGTCCGAGGCACGAGCTAGCGGTTGAAATGGGGCGCGGAAGTGAGGTCGGGACCCCGACGATGGCCAACAGCCGATGGACTAAGTGTCCCGCCAACCCTCGAACCTGGAAGTGTACGCTTGCGCCCTCTGGCCCTTCCGCTCCGTCCAGGGCCAAGGAGTCACTTCCTCGCAGCCAGCTTTTGACCCTTCCGCTAATTCGTTGAGAGGACAATAGCTGCCGGAAGAGCGATGTGAAATAGACCATCCGCTTGAACGAAGCAGTCGGGCGAGCGGGACCAAGAGGTCAGATGCAAATCAAATTATTGAGTAGAGACCGCACGAGTGATTGTCCTCCAAGTGTCTATTTCCGTAAAACCTGCTGAAGACCTGCTTGAACCATGCCCGAAATGATATCTCCTGCAATTTTGACGTTGCTGAAGCTCCGTGCAAGCCCCTCCATACCTTGCGCCGCAAATCCGAGCCCAACTGCTCCCGGATTACCACCCAGCCGCTGGCTACCAGCGGACACCATGAGCGCCGTCTTGATGGTGTCGAGTTCGTTCAGAACTTCCAGACCAACGGAGCGGGCCCAGACGACAGGCTCGGCAGTAGTGGAGTAAAGTTTGTGCAGTTTGTCGACGGCTGAGAGCATCTTGTGATTCTCGAAATAGCGGGCTCGGGCGTAGGGTAACAATGAGGTGTATGAGCCTGACGTAAGGGTTAGCTTCCATCGATTGTATTATCTAGGGGAGTAAGCTCACCGATGTCGCCGCCACGGGACAAAGACGTTTCAATGCATTGAGCCAGAGCCTCGGCGTCCGCTAGCCCGAGATTCAGACCTTGGCCCGCAAGAGGATGAGTTGTGTGTGCGGCGTCACCGAGGAGGACGGTCCGAGCGCCCCTACCCTCGCCAATGTAGGAGTCTGCATGAGAGAACCGTAGAGGGAAGGACGCCACCGTGCCCGGTTGAATAGCTTTGACGAGGGGAGGGAACGATTCGGCACCTTCAAGCGGGATACCCTCACTGTTCTGGGTAGACAGAGAAGAAAGCGGAGAGTAGGGACTGATGGAGTGGGACATCTCTCGGAATGAGAGTTCTTCCTGAAGCTGGTCGGATGTCAAAGGTGAACCGGCAGAATGCGCTTCGAGGAGCCTGTCGTGCAAGTAACGCATCGACACCTCCGGTAGACGGAACGCAGCATTGACCATATTGACGAGGACCGAAGGGTCAACGGCTTTCAAGGCGCTAGCGAGATGCGGCCGAGTTGACCAGACCATCGTCGATGCTGTCTCCGACAATGGGAGGAACGCGATGGGGCCCGTGGGGAGAAATCGTTGATACGCTATTGTGTTTCGAGGCCCGTATGTGCTGCGAGGCGCGTGCTGGAGGGTGGCAACGACACCATGGGTATCGTAGGCCCAGCCGTAGGATTCAATACCAGCATACGACCGGACAGGAGAGTTGAAGCCATCTGCCCCGACCTACAACACCGATCAGCAAGTCTGAAGAGCCGTGCAGCATTCTACGACGCACCAAAAGTCGGGCACGGATGGCGCGTCCGTCGGAGAGATGCAGCACGGGCCAAGCTCCACCCTCCCTGTTATCCGTTGTGATAGATTCCACCTTCACTTTGTCCACCAGCTCAAAGCTCGATGATGATTCTAGCTGCCGCAAGAGTGCCCTTTGTAGATTGAGGTTCTCCGTCAAGCGTGATAGCTCTCCTATGCTCTGTCCTCCCACCGTCATGTCCGCTGCTGAGAAGGTAATGCGTGCATCTGAAACACCATCCCACACCTGAGAGGTTACGCTGCATGTAATGGACGGATAAGACAAGCACACATACCTGCATCTCTTCGACGGATCCTGTGCGCGTCTCGTCGACATGGGACCAAGCACCGATATCTGGTGCACAATGTAAGTATCTTCGCAGCAGAAATAACATGCGCGCTCTACGTACTGCTTAAGAAATCTCGCGACGCGTTGGTAATTGAGCTAACTCTGTTCGAGTACGCGTCCGGAGACATCTGCCATGCTTTCGTCTTGGAAAGGTCTCCGGCTTCAATCAACGTTACGCGCATATTGTCGCGAACGAGCTTTGAAGAATCTGAATGCATCTGCTTAAATATTCCGTGTCATTGGATGAGATACTGCGACGTACTCAGTGCCCCTGCCAGTGCAAGTCCCGCCGGCCCTCCTCCTACAATCACGACATCGCTGTGTTCCACGGTGCTCGAAGACGCGTACTGCCTGGTAGACGTCGCAAATAGGTGCTTCCGCGCTGTCCTAGCAGACAGCCTGCTCGTACTTGCAAGCATAGCGGCCAGAAAGATTGCTTGGAGGGTAGCCTGGGGAGACGACCTCTGTCTTGGCTGTCTGTGGCCGCAGTGTGGCGACCGTCTGAGAGACGGTTCAATGCTGTGAATAACGGGAGCCGCATCAACGCCAAGGGTCGGTGGCGTAGTTGGTTATCGCATCTGTCTTACACACAGAAGGTCCTCAGTTCGAGCCTGGGTCGACTCAGGTTTCCTTTTTTCTTCCCCTTCGTCAGAAGGCATCCAAAGCAACTTGACAGTCGACTTGACTCTAGGAAAGCACGATCTAACGTTGCTTCTCAGTTCGAAGAGCCTCATGAAGATAGGTATTATACAAAGATACTGTCGGTACGGCTCGAATCAGACTTCGTATTGCACAACATGAGAGAGAGAAAGTATCCAGGGAAAACTAACGACAGTCATTTGAGCCTCAAAGTTGGGGGCGAACGTATAAGTAAGTGGTGATGTAGGTATAGCGGTAGTTCGAAGCGGAATGGAAAAATGGCGTGACAGAATCTCGCAGAGCATGGGCGCGTTGTGTCCGAGGAGTAGGTGATGTGTAGACGGGAACAGACGAAAGGTTCAAACGAAGTGTGCAGGTGCCGTGATCGCGATCAAGCATACGATGTCGTCGTCGAAGTGCAGACCAAAGAGAAGAAAGGAACCGAGTTACTTTGTATGATTGCACATGTGAGAGAAGCGAGTGATTGTAAACGTTGTGGATGTGGATACGATGAGCGAGAGGATGGGATGGGACGAACCCCAAACACAACTTGTAGTAAATTGCAGGGATATCTAGATGGTGGATGGGATGAGTTGTAATGTGACGTGAAACGGATAGACAATGAAGAGTAGGGCGGAAACAGAAGGGGAGTAAGTGGAAAATGAGAGGAAGAGAGAATGTGACGAGGGGGGAAATTTGCATGACATGACATGACACGACGGCGGCGACGGAGGTAAGGTAAGGTACGAGTACGGTACGTAGGCAGAGGGCAGAGTGTAGGAGTGGGAGGGGCGTAGCAGGCGAGAATTACGGAAACATAGCGCAAGTCCCAGGGAAATGAGTGAGAGAGGCAGAAGAGAAGAGGGCAGACACAAAGAATGCGCGTGTGGGACACGAAAAAAAGTATGTAAACAGAGATGGAATCAAACAAAAAAAAGAGTCAGAGCGTCCAAAGTCCGGGATCACTTTCTCCGCGATTGCTGGTAATACGCCAGCGGCATATCTTCCTCCTCACTCATTCGCCTCGCATGCGGCGGCGTGACAGCATGCGCGCTCTGTCCTTTCCTTACTTTCCCGTTCGGCTGCTGAGGTATCGGCGACAGTGGCGGCGCGACTGCGGTCGCGGACAGCGAGCGACCCGGTACCCGCCCGCCGCCACTGTACGGCTGAGGTGGCTGCTTTTCTTGCGCTGCAGTGTAACGAGGCTGCTGCGCTGGGGGTGACCGTGCTCGTCGTGGGCTGGTACTATTACCAGATGCTGACGGTGGTGACAATGCTCGAGGAGGTGGCGACGGCGACGAAGACTGTGGACGCGACATGCCTTGCTGCTGCTGCTGCTGAATCCATCCGCCTTGGTCCACATTTACCGGAGGCATCGCGCCAGGCGGTAACGACGGCGCAGAGTAATTCACAGGGAACGCTTGGCCTACCTGCGAATTGGCCGAACCGTTGTAGTACCGCTGCGCCTGCTGAGGCTGTGGCTGCACCAGCTGCACAGATGAATACGCATTCGTCGGCGGAGCACCATGTTGACCAGAAGGTGTCCTCCCCTGTGGTGGATGCGAGTACCCGCCACCCGTCGGAGGAGCTGAAGGCGACCGAGCCTGCCCTGCCTGAGAGAACCCACCATACTCCTGCTCCATCGCCCGATGTTGCATGTCGTATTGCGGACCACGCACAGGCGTTTCCGCGCGCCGAGCAGTACCAGGCGGCGCGTTCTTCGTCAGACTGCCCCGCCGAGACTCCTTCTTCTGCTCCGCCTGCTGACGTTCCCGCTCCTTCTCCAGCTGCTTCTCCCTCTCCGCATTTTCTCTCTCCTCCCGCTCCTTCTGCTCTCGCTCGGCTTGCGCCTGCTGGTCCTTCTCAGGCGACGCACCATTGGGAACCGCCGCGTTTGCCGGCCCTGTCGTCGTAGGTGAAGCGGGAGAAGTCGCCTTGTTGTTGATGACACCGAGATACCAGAACATGAGGTTACTAATCAAGACCTGCTCATACAGCGGTCTGCGGGGATTCGCAAGTTTGATGTGGCTCAGTCGGTAGATCGCCCGCTCGACGTGAATGGGATACCGCGAATAGCCGTTGACCGGAGTAGGCGACGGCGACGGCGCCCGGCTCTTCGACGACTTTGAGGCTCCCAGCAGCGCGGCGGCAGCCTCGCGCCCACCTCCCAAACCAGCCATCGGAGGAGGCGCCTCCTCCTGCTTCTTCTTCGACCCAAACAGCGATCCGAAGAACCCAGCATCTTTCTCCTTCTCAGCAGCTTTATCCTTATCTTTGTGGTTCTTCTTCCCGCCTTTGTCTCCTCCCCATTTTCCAAACAACCCCTTCTTATCCTTATCCTTGTCGCGTCGAGAGTGGTCCGAGGGACTTGGAGACGAGGGCGGCTGGTAGGATTGGGATTCATGGAGACCAGGACGCTGAATGGGGAGCGGCGGTACTGGTGGTACTGGCGTGGAAGCAGCTGATTCTGGGGACGGTGAACGGTGATGAGATGGACTGGCAAGTTCTGGTGCAGGTGGCGAGAGCACTCGTTGAGGCTGAGGATGATGCAGGATGGGAGGTGCAGAGTTCGGTACGGGAGCGCCGTAGTCTGGCTCGTGGTATTCCGACTGCGCGACAAGTTGGGGAGGTAGGAAATCCACCAAGGATTCGGGCTCGTGATGAAGAACGGTGCCAATGTGCGGGTCGGCTTCGTCGGGATCTGGGCTGGCATATGCGTCGTATATCGATGACTCCTCGCTGTAAGATTCCGGTCGTGGCAGCGGCGGGACCTCTGGAACATCAGAGTCGCCGCTGTGCCGACCGGGCGCATCCTGATCGCCATGGTCGCTGGAGGACCGGTCGCTCGAAACCCGGTGATCGCTCTTCGAGCGGGCAGTCGAAGCTCTACGAGCACGATTGGAAGTAAATCGATGTGGTCCGTCGACGGTTCCTGCTTTGCGAGTGCGTGCTGCGCGCCGGAGAATTTGACCAGGACGTGGCACGATGATGGGAGAATCTGCCTCGTCGCCCATGTCTGCCGAATCTTCCAGCTGCCCAAGAGCTATCCGGCTATGAATAGCTGATGGAGACGGGGTTCAAATAGCAAACTCACCAGAGGGAGACACATTGAGACTGAGACTCCGTCTAAGCACGTTGCGCAATCTGCTAGGATCGTCGCTGGTGGAAGCTTCCTCTGCCAACTCCTCCAACTTCTGCAAATCACTGATAGTGAGCTGTGGGGCCGGATTGGAGAAGACGCTGGTGCGGTTCTTGCGTATTGGGACGACCTGCTCGTCTTCGACGCCATCGTTGGCCGCTGGTTTGTATTGCCTGCTCAACATGGACTTTTTCCTGCCCAAACCACCGCCAAGGGAGCTAACAGAATTGGACCTGCTTACGCCAGCGACGGCCGCGCCCTCTCCCGGAGCACGCGCATGTTCCTTTAAGAATGCTCTGAACTCGGCGGGCGCGATCTCCGGATGGAGACGAGCTGGGACCCAGAAAAGATGGGAAGGATCGTCATCTGCATCGTCCGGGGTTGACTCTGCGCTGTCGTCGTGCGAAGAGCTGCTGGAGTCGTCGGTGGCGGACGGCATCCAGTAGCCGCCGGATGTGGTGGACGGTGACGAAGCATTGGGCAGGTCAGGGTCGAGAATAAGAGATCCTGGTCCGCCTGCGGTCGAGCGACGGCGAATGTCCCGTAAGGTCTCGACTTCGCGGAGGATTTCGATTTCGGAGGGCTGCATGATGTTGTGGACAGAGGACGGATGATTGATGGGGTGTTAGGAAGGAACGACGGAGAGAAGCGGGGGCGAGAAGGGGCCGTCGTGGTCGTTGGAAGGAGTGGACAACGCGGGGGCGGGACGGCGGCGATGGCGAGGATGGCGAGGATGGCGGCGGGGACGAGGACGAGGAGGGCAGCACACGATTCGGCTTGAGACAGAGACAGAGAGTGCCCAGGACGTGCCTGTCTCTATTGCGCGCATCGGCGTCTCCCTTCAGGCGCCCGCTCTCGGGCCCTTGCCGCTGTCCGGCGCGCCCGATCCTGCTTTCTCTCTCCATCCTCTCTCTTCTGGTGGTCGTCCTGCTCGTATGCCACGTTTTCAACCATCCAATTCGACGACGACGACCATCTGCACGCCCACACATACTCAACGACGGCTCTTTCAAAATCTCTCAAAGCAGACCCCCACCTTATCAAATCCACGTTGCCATGGTAATGCTCAAGCACATCCATCCCCGGTGCCTATTTTTTCGCCCTCTTTTTTGCAACATCTTCCACGCCTTCTCGGACTCTACTCGGGCTCTCTGTGGGACTTTGTGATGACACACAAGTCGCACAAACGGCACCGGAAAATGTCAAACAGGCTGCGTAATTTCACCATGAGGTCTGCGTGCTCTGATGTGCTTGTCATCACGCCCAGCGATACGACTCTGAGTACTCTGAGTCTCATAAATGACAGTGCGTCCACTTCAAATATCTCGCGCATTACAGCGATCCACCACTGTGTTCTGTATATTTCAAGCGTAGGTGCTCCGCCGTATTCGAACTTCGAGGCCTCTGCAAGCTAACCTTTGATATTCTGTGGTATGGGCGCCTAATCAAAATGTTACTCGGATATCGATGGTCTCGCGATGCATGACGGAACCGAGGGGCACCAATGGCTGAGACTCGGACTGGCTCGTTGTAGAACGAGATGTCTTGGGGGCAACAATTTGGGTCACCGGATACGTTGAAGTTCGATTTCGATAGGTCTCGGAGTAGTACACGTATTGTCTAACTGCTTCACTTGGACATCTGAACGAGAGAAAGATGACGTTAGAACTCAATTTTGAACGTAGTTCGAAGGGCGATACGTACCTCAAGTATACGCATATCGCAACATTGAGCTCAATCGACTGCCTGCCTATAAGGATGACGAGCCAGAGTTTGGACAGACGACGGCGAATTGCGTACTACTAGTATACGAAGTGCGCCGGTCCGAGGTCCCGACGCTACGGGCTGGGCGCCAGCATCATCATGCCCTTTGGCAACCTGTTCGAATTGCTGCACCCATTTCTCTCTTCTTCCACTCAGGTTTTCAAGCAAGTATGGGTCACCTCATTACTGTCGCAACGTAAGCGTTCACATTGCTGTTAGGTATCTTCCTTATGCTGACAGATACTCAGCTGGTGCGTTCATCGCCACCATGGACTGGTCCGATCTCTGAAGATAACACAGCTCGCTGAACCAATGGGCGATGGACTTTGAGGTACCACAACGGCGCACATCTATTGCGGAACACTGAGGCTGATGCTTGGACGTAGGGAAATTTTGAACGTATCTTGACTAGTATCCGGATTGCAAAAGAACGTGGAGCAACACTGAGGGTTGGACCAGAGTTAGAGATAACGTGAGTAGACCATTTGTGTCCAAATGAGATTTTTTTTTACATGAGCTCTAGAGGGTATGGCTGCTTGGACCATTTTCTCGAAGGTGTGTCAACTCTCGCTCACCGGGATACCGCTGAGTTGAACGAAACGATGGCAGGAGATACCTGCTTGCACTCTTGGGAGGTTCTTGCGCAAATTTTGAAAGCGGACGAGACGCAGGGAATTGTTTGCGACATCGGAATGTACGTGGTTTTCAAGCTCATTTTTACTCTTGGTCTAATCTTCATACAGGCCCGTGATGCACAAGAACGTCATCTACAATTGCCGAATCATCATACACAACGGCAAGATCCTCCTGATCCGTCCCAAGATGTGGATGGCCAACAATGGAAATTATCGAGAACTGCGCTACTTCACGCCTTGGATGAAACATCGCGAGACTGAAGACCACTATTTGCCTCGGATCATCCAAGCAGTCACCGCTCAGACGAAGGTGCCTTTTGGAGATGCGGTCGTCAGTACGGTGGACACGTGTATCGGTGTGGAACTCTGCGAGGAATTGTTCACTCCCGCAAGGTAAGCACCGTATTCTACTTTCTTCGAGGCCACCGCTGATACTGTTGAGCAGCCCGCACATTCTCATGGGATTGGATGGCGTCGAGGTGTTTACGAACTCTAGCGGCAGTCACCATGAACTGAGGAAATTGCATACGCGCGTAGAGCTTATCAGAGAAGCAACCCAGAAGGTATGTCGCGTTCCATCCGTATCTTGCTTATTCCATTGACCTTTGTGCTTCAGCTTGGAGGCATCTACCTGTACGCCAACCAGCAAGGTTGCGACGGCGACCGGCTCTACTACGACGGCTGCGCTTTGATTGCAGTAAACGGTCATATAGTGGCTCAGGGGTCGCAGTTCTCCCTCCAGGACGTGGAGGTGGTAACGGCAACCGTGGATTTGGAGGACGTTCGCTCTCACAGGGCCACCAGTAGCCGCAGCATGCAAGCCGCCAGCGCTGAAAGGTATCAGCGCATCGAGGTGGACTTCTCGCTGTCCGACGAGGGCACTGCGTCCGTTGTCAATATTGAAGATCTTGTCATCAGCTCACGGAGGCCAGAGATACGATACCACAAGCCGGAAGAAGAGATTGCGTGAGTGACAAGCCTGACTGGATGTCGAGTCAAAATGTTGACTCTGCTGCCAGCCTTGGACCCGCGTGTTGGCTATGGGACTACCTCCGTCGTTCCCGAACCCAAGGGTACTTCCTTCCTCTAAGCGGCGGGATTGATAGTTGTGCGACAGCCGTCATTGTTCACTCCATGTGTCGCCTAGTCTCCGAAGCGGCGCAGAAAGGAGGTGAGCTCTACTTTGTCTCGGCCCTCTCTTGTCTTGCTTATCAAGTGTGTGTAGACCAGGCCGTCATCTCCGATGCTCGACGAATCGCAGGGGAGGCCGAAGACTCTGATTATTTACCCACTGACCCGAGAGACTTCGCGAACCGTATATTCCACACTTGTTACATGGGCACTGAGAATTCCAGTGCCGAGACGAGAAACCGGGCGAAAGACCTGGCAGTAGCTATCGGCAGGTAGGTTCCTCCATTATGGCTTTCGTTGCCGTTCGATACTGACGTTGTCGTCAGCTATCACACAGACCTCAATATGGACAGCCTCGTCACGGCCGTGCGCAATCTCTTCGGGCTCATCACTGGCTTCAAGCCGCAATTTCGTGCTCACGGAGGTTCGAATGCGGAGAACCTTGCGCTGCAGAATATCCAGGCACGTCATACAACAATGGGTGAAGATGCACCGTCCTTGACCTCTGGTGACAGGCTAGGTTACGGATGGTGATTGCATATTTATTCGCTCAATTATTGCCATGGGTACGTGGTCGCAACGGTGGCCTGCTTGTTCTAGGGAGTGCCAACGTTGACGAGAGGTACGCTGCAGTGCACGCCGTGAACAGCTTCTCGTATCTGATCATTCCGTCCAGTTTACGCGGATACCTCACGAAGTACGACTGTTCTTCAGGCAAGCCATTACCTAATTGTATCCAGGCGGCCGCAACTAAACGCGACGTTTTCAGCGGATGTAAATCCCATCGGCGGCATCAGTAAGACTGACCTCAAGAAGTTCATTGCCTACGCCCAAAGCACTTTCGAACTGCCCATCCTTGAGAAGTACGCAAGTTTCCCGCCGTACACCGGTGATTATTGCTGACGTTCCTTCAGTTTCCTCACTGCTGTCCCCACCGCCGAATTAGAACCAATCACGGAGACGTATGTGCAGGCCGATGAGGTGAGTCTTGAAACATCACGCCGCTTGCATCTAGCAGGCTGACCCTGTGGTTCAGGCGGATATGGGCATGACCTACGACGAACTTTCAGTCTTCGGACGGCTGCGGAAAGTTGAGAAGTGCGGCCCGTACAGCATGTTCACGAAGCTCGTCCATGAATGGGGTTCTTTCCTGTCGCCTACTCAGGTCAGTTACTGGTATTTTGGAGCGTCCGGTATACTCACTGCGTCAAATTCAGGTGGCTGAGAAGGTCAAACATTTTTTCTTCGAGTACGCCCGTAATCGGCATAAGATGACTACGTTGACGCCGTCCTATCACGCCGTGAGCATGATAATTCTCAGGTGGTGGTGCTCATCTCACCTGAACGACTTTTATGCAGGAACAATAC
This sequence comes from Steccherinum ochraceum, assembly GCA_004332605.1. Taxonomy (NCBI): domain Eukaryota; kingdom Fungi; phylum Basidiomycota; class Agaricomycetes; order Polyporales; family Steccherinaceae; genus Steccherinum; species Steccherinum ochraceum. Next base: position 26,596 of record RWJN01000161.1, on the reverse strand, counting down.
AGCCCCGATGACAACCGTACGTCACCGATCCTACGTTCATGTTCTGCATACTGATACATACCCAATCAGGATTTGACATGCGGCCATTCCTGTACCCCTCCAGGTTCCCTTGGCAGTTTAGAAAGATAGATGCTGCTGCGGCTACGCTACCTGATAAGTCTACTGTACATCCTGCCGAGGCCAAGGATAAGATGGCATGAAGAAGTGTACGGAGCTCCCGGTTTGAGAGAAGTGAAGGCACTTAGCCAGAGAATGTACAATACCCTGACATTGAATGGGATGGCACCCTCAGTCATATCTCTTCGAAGATGACTTGGAGGTGCGTCGGAAAAGACAGCCCAGGTCTAGTCGGATACGCGTGTATACTGTGACGATGTGGGCGGTGATGCTCTGGCTAACGAATGATATCGAGTCTCCAGGAGAACCGCTCCCCAAAATGTTCACTCTTCGTCGCTAGACAAGTATTACTGGACTCAAATTCCATGGCTCTAATTTGGTAACAAAAACTGCGTCGAACTACACATACAGCTAAGCATATCAAGCGAGGAAAGGGTACTAAAAGGACTTGCAAAAAGGGTACTCTGGATATCTCCTTGAGGTGAGGCAGGAAAACAGACACACAGACAGACTCAGTCAATAATTATCTCGGAACAGCCAGAGGTAACTACTACGAAAGCGAGAATGACAGAGACAGGAGGAAATGCTCTCAACACAAGCTATCAGCATCCGTACCGTACCGTACTCACAACCCAGGCGGGAGCCGAGGAAGACGGGAGAGGGAAGAAGAGGACAAGAAGGGGGTTGTGAAGAATGTTAGAGACGGTGAGGAGGTGACGCAAGTGGTGTGAGATAAAAGATACGATATCGAGGAAACACACGAGTGAGTGAGTGAGGTGTAAGAGGAAATGGAAAACAAGATAAGGAGGGTCATATGGGGTGAATCATGGCTGCCCAAGGAAGACAAGGTATCGAAACATGAAGGGGAATTGGAGAGCTTGGATATACAGTAGACACATATGAGACGAGAGGAAAGATGAGAGACCGTAAAGAGGAAGACAGCGCCATGGAGGCGCGAGAGAGACGATGCCGATTAAGGGTTATTGAGCAGACGGGGTGCATGGGGTGGACTGTGAAAATGAAGACGAGTTGGGCGTGGCGACCACCGACCACCGTAAATGAAGCGAGGGAGACGATCCAGACTACTCGCGGGCGACCCAATCCGTACTCCGTGATACCAGCTCGATGGAGTTGTCGATCGTCCAGAACAATCTCTCAATGGCGCTCCGCCCACTCCAGCTTTTTTGGTCTCGGAGGACCATTGCCTGAAACACGATCAGACATATCTCAGTGAAGAGCCCACAATGAAAGATGCAGCGCAGATGTACATACCTGTTGGGCGCCGAAATTGCGCTGATCGAGGGCGAACAAGTCCACGTTGTCATCCAAGGCCTCGGAGAGAACCTGCATATCTTGCAGAACAGACTGAATAGCGCGGACCGCAGCCATTGCCAGCATATCCTTCCGGTTCCTGGAGGCGCTGCCTTCGCGAGAAGCAGATATGCTCTGCGAGATGTTCTGCAATACCGTATGCAGAATTCTCCGCGTCTCAGAAAGCAACTTCTGCGCCTGCGGATAGTTCTTCCTTGACACGAGAACCAAAGCACGGGTGATCATGTCCGCGGCAAGAAGTTCCATCCTCCGTCGGACAATTACAGGGTCAGAGGTGTTGTTCGCTGGTGTGCGTGGCCGACTACCACTGTTGGGCAACAACGTCACCGTCAACAAGACCGGGTGCGCGAGGCGCGAGACGTGCTTCGCAGCACCAGGATCGAAGAACGAGCCGTCGACCTCGAAAACAGGCACTTCGTCGATCATACGATCCATCATCCCGTCAGAGAGATCTGGGAAGTCACCAAGGGTCATCGCGTCTAGGCCCATCCGCTGATTGAACTGGTCGGTAGCGTTCATATGCCTGTTGTTGGTGGCTTGCGAGCCGGTCGAGCTGTGCCGCGGAACATCGCTGTTGTCTAACTCGAGCTCAACCAGCATTTCCTTCCTCTCGCCATACCGCACTTCACCGATCTCGACGTCCACATCACGGCCATCAGAGGAGAGGATGGCAGTGGGACCGCCTGAGATCTTGCGGATCCGGAATCGCTGCCCGTCCACAATTTTGACGTGCATCTTCATGTTGGCGATGCCGATGGACATCATGCCGCCGATACAGCCTGCGAGGCAATCTCGGAGGTCGTACCAGTCCTTCACGAAGGTGTATGTGCCGTTGGTATGGTTCGACATGAGCCAGAGTGATGCCGGGTCGTGGGAGCGACCGTAGCCAAAGGAGTGAATGGGCACGTTGGCAGCCTCGGCTCGAGCGAGAACGAGGTCCATCTGCGCACGTCGTGTCGTGTCTGCAGCGTCGCTGACGAGGACCATGCCCGACAGGGGATTGCGTGATTTGCGTTGTAAGACGACATCGAGACCTATGAGACAAATGAATCAATATTCAGACGACATGAATGATTTCAGCAAACGTACCGTGGTTGACAGCGGTAACGACGTCCGTCTTCTCGTCCTGAGATGACCTCGCCAGGAACTCGTCCTCAAACGGCGTCCCGTCGTCGCGGCGTCCAATCTCATCCACAAATTTGCGGAGCCTCCCTCGGCTCTGCGCATTGCCGATGTTCAAAAACGGCGTCTTGCGTACTTTCCCGCCGACGCCGACCTCGAACGTGACGAGGCTCAATCGGTCCTTCGCTCCCATCGACGCGAGGATGAAATCCAACGACGTCCGGATCACGCGTACCTTCAGCGCCGCCGTGCTCGGGGTCGCGTTCGGGCCTGGCACCGACATGACCAGAATGAGGTCTAGCGGCGGGTGCGGGAGCGGTTGGAGGGAATTTGAAGGTCCAGCAGACATGTGCGGGGCGACGAGGGGTGTCGGGCCTGGGGAGCCGTACCGGTTCAGCTCCTCGTCCTCTTCGAGCGTGGTGAGTTTCTGGTGAAGACCGCCGGCGCGCGGGGCAGCAATGGAGCCGGAGCCATGCGATGTGTTAGACGATACTGTCGATCGGGCGGAGCCGTTCAAGATGCTGTCGACGGTACTAACCGTGGTGCCCGTCGTACTCCCGCTCAACATCCGCATCGCCTTCTGACTTCCCCCGAACTCTTCCAGATCAGGGCCACGCTCGTATTGGCCGGAGTATTGTTGGTATTGCTGCTGCTGTGGCTGTTGCTGTTGTTGCTGCGACGAAGCTTGTACAGTTTGCTGTTGGTACACTGAAACGAGTGACTGAATGTGAGACTTCCATGTCTCAAGCGAGGACCGCTCCTTGAAAATGAGAATAAACGAATCTAATCGCTCGTCCTCCATGTCGATTGTGAGCGACATCTCCCCACTGACGGAGGTGTCGGTGACCTGCTTGATGTGTCGAATGTAGATACGACCCTTGAGGCGCAAGACGCCTCTTGAGCTGATGTTCTGCGACGATCCACCCACCGCCCCGTCCCCGAACGCGCCGTTCGTGCTGGAAGACAACAGCCGGCCAAGGCTGCGCTTCTTCTCCTCGACGACGCAGATGATCGCCTCCTTGAACAGATACACGAAGAACTCCCGTACCAGCGCGTCTCTCCGCACCGAAAGCAGATCATACATCTGCAGCGGGCCCAGTCCCGACAACGGATGCCCCTTCCAATCAATGATGCGATTCCGCAGGTCCTCCGTGATCCCATTGAACGGCGAGTCCTCTTCTGGCTGTGGTGGTGGTGGTGGCTGTACGTCTCGGCGCTCGTGGGATGACACCGAAGGTTCCTTGGACGCCATGGGAGACATGTAATTGACACCGTGTTCGAGAGGCTGTGGCGAAAGCTGCTGCGAGCGAGCAATAGAATGCTGCTCCGAGGGCATGTGCTGGTGCTGAGACCGCGTTGGGACGCCGTAGTCGTTGTGCGGTGTGGAGTATCCGGACTGGGTGGGGGTGTGCGAGGTGTGCGAGCCGTTCCCGTTCCCGTTGCGCGAGGGGGCGTAGGGATCCGCGGAAGGCATCACAGCGCCTGGTACGTGCACGTTCTGTCGTTTTCCCGGGAGCTCGACGACGACGATGCACGTCAACGGCTGGCTCGACTCGCCGGTACGCGTGATGGAGGAGAACTCGGACCGGACTTGGATAGACGGCGCGACGATGTACTGCGACTGTTGGTCTTGCAAAGGTCCTGATCGAGCGGTACCGTGGTGCTGGTGATGGTGTTGGTTCTGGTTCTCTACAGGGTCGTCCTGGGTAGGGTCGTACTTGCGGGTCGGGACGTGCGATGGCCGTGTGTTGCCAAACGATCTCATCGACGACGGTGTGTCGCGACCAGGGTAAAATACGTCAGATGCACCTCCCATTCCAGTCAATGCGGCGAGTTCTAATGCGAGGGGAAGCTGCTGAGACGACAGATAACGGGTCGCACGATCGACGGGACTCACTGTTAGACTTGCCCCCGTCTCCATCTCCCACTTTCATTGGCCGTCTGCAGACACCACATACACCGAGGTTGGACTGGCGAAGGACAGTGCCTGCCCGGTTCGAGCTTGGAGGGGGTCCGTACACCGCAGTGAAGCATGCCTGGGGAGCAAAATGATGAGCGTCATGAGCCAAACACACAGCGCTGGCCTCGACTAGATGCACAGAGACATCATGAAGAGGGTACGCCGAGTGCGCAGCGTGAATGGAAACTGCAATCACTCACCTCATGAAGAGCATGCCCACACTCTGGGACGATGTGCGGTTTCTCACCGGGTAGTCGGAAGCTGAAGCTGAGAGGTTCGAGGCAGACCGGGCACTCGTCCTCTTCTTCCGAGGCGGAATGGCTGGATACAACAGGGAGCGGCGCAGCGACCATGGCACCGTAGGGATGATGCGGGACGTGTTCGGAGGCGGCGGAGGCAGAGGCAGACGAGGCAGTGGAAGTGAATGGAGCGGATTTGGCAGAGTTTGCCGCTGTGTAGGCCGAGCTGAGGGAGGTGTTTGACGCTGCTGGTCGTACGGGACCTCGATGAAAGACCGAACGAAAGGATGCAGAGATAGATGTATGTTTCGGGTTGGAGAGACGGGTCGTTGCGGCGAAGGAGGAGGTGGGGGATGCGCGAGGGTTGGGGTGGGAAGGATCGCGTTCTGGCTGATGGACAGTTGGGACGGTGTTTTTCTGCGCCTTTGCAATCCAACTCGACGTCGAAGCAGCGACGGCCTTCATGCGTCGGGGCAGGTGTTTAGGAAAGAAAGAGGAGGGAAAGGAAAGGAGCGGGCGGGAGGAACAGAAAGTACAAGAGAAAATCTGTTGTGGGCGACAACCAAGCGACGCTCTCGTTTCCAGACTAGGCCCTCGCGTAACTTCCCAATTTCACACTCGCACCGACGGCTGTTCTGACGAGCAAAGTGGTATGTTTTCGCCGTAAACAAGTATCGCGACAAGCATCGTTGCTGGTGTCGAGAGACGCGACTCGCGCCGACGATGGTTCGCGACTCTCGTTCGACGACCCGACGATTTTGTCGCGAAAGTCGATCGTCGACGAACAATGCTCGCCCTCTCACAATGCACAAATAAGCATCAATACTGCGTGTGACTGGTCTTACTTGGGCCTTACACGCCAGTAATTATCTCGCATAATATCTCTCCCGCCGGCACCCTGATCGCGCCACGCAGATTGCCGACAAACTCGTCTCCATCCTCCTCGATAACCTTCTTTCTTGTCTCCTCCGCCACGGGTCGCCGTGCAGCACCTCCTCGTTGCCAACGCCGACGCCGACGCATCGCTGCAGTTTGGTCCACGTCCCGCAGCGCTCTGCAAAACACACTTCGCCGCGACGCGCAGCTAGGATATTTCTGTAACCTTCAAGCTTCAGATCAGACCAACCCCGGCCGCTCTCCGCCGTCCTCTCTCCAGCGAGGCCAGGGACGCCAATTATGTTATGATTCTCTGCGCTGTACTCGTCAAACGATGCATCCAGTCTGTCCAGACAACTCCCCGTCCAAGTCTCCTCACTTGGCATCTCTGGTGATGCCAACAATTCGTTTGCTGAGCTTCGTACGCACTTCGATTGATCAACCCCTACAAATCCTTCCTCAGAACGTTAAACATGGGAGTCTGATGCCTTCTTCTTGGTCATCTGCAAGGAGGCCCAGGGAGGCCCTGCTTCTGTCTCAACCCGCGACAGCACACCGGTCCGAATGGTGCATCATGCATCATCTTCAGGCTCCTGTAGAGCTACGAACGGCAATTCACTTTCCTTTCGCCTCAGTCCTACAGCGAAGACTGTTTTGCGATTGCCACATTTGCAATCTGATGCACTGTAACTGTTGCTGTCACTGCCGGGCCCAGTGCACAGATTCTCCAAGGCAGAGACAGCAATTCGTACCCTCCAGTTCCAAGGGCTCGACCGAAAGGAATCTCGAACTGTCTGTGTCGTATTCAGCTGGTTTTCGCGTGGACAGTGGTCACTGGACAGCGTTTCCAACTCTGTCACTCTCCGTCTGCAAGCTTCTCGCACCCAGTATAGTTCCTTCGTCTTCTGTTATTGACGCGTCAACAGCTTTCCCGGTGTCCATTCTCTCTGACTCTCTCATGACGACATCCTTGACGGATATACGGATCACTTGTCTCCGCCAGTTCCGAGGCGAACACGGATAAGCGGACGATACGCTCAGATTTGGTGAGCAATCCCTACTATCTTTCAAACGTGCACGTTCAGCCGTCTGATGAACACCGTCTTTAGTATATACGCCATAGTTTTTGTATGTTCATCTTACCAAAACATATCAGAATCAGTACTTAATCAGTTCTGTTATTGCTGGGTCGATGTATAGGTCTTGCCTCGGCCACCTCATCTTGACGTGACCGATTGCCGCATCCTGCAATCGCAATTGGAGCACACCCATGGACAATGGACATCCATCTGTCGATGTCAGGCTACGTCCCCTTCTACTGTCTCCACAAAAGTATCTTGGCAATGCGAGTCGGTATGTACGGGCGACATCCTTTCATAACTCGGATCGTCGCATCGCATTGCAACCATCCACTGGCACGTACGTCTTGACTTCGAAGTAAGGGATAGCAGTGGTGCCTGACATCCAAAGTGCTATCCAGATCATCGCCGTCGATCGTGCGTGCTTTCATTCGCCTTTAGCCAACAGATGAGCTGAGATCCCCCCTTCCTAGATCATATCCTGATGATCCGCACTTGCCCTGCTCGTCAGCCTCGTCTAACTCATTGCTCGTTTACTCGTCCTATGCATTGACATCTCATCTGTCAGGTCGCGAGCGATCATTCGTTGGCTGTGTCGTTGGCTATCGCATCGTAGATGTGAAAAGGTCCGAACATATTCCTTATCATTCCGACGCTTCGATGACATTCACTCACGAAAGCTTTATGGGTAGATAGACGGATGATTAACATTGAAGCTCTGTTCAGCTAAGATATCAATTCAGACGTGTACGCGTCAAGCCTGGAGTCAGGCTTGCTCTTTCATGTTTGTATATCACCTGGCCAGCCATTCTGGCAATGCGATTCTGCGTGTCAGCATGTCGTTGTTGTTGAAGAAAGATGCATTAGCAGCAGCGACGTCTTCAACGAACCTTTTAGCGGCACGGAAGACACGCGATTTCGACTCTGGCAGCATGCTTTGAACATGTCGCTGTGGTTGGTAGACTCGATGTTTTTACAATTCTACTGTTCGACCTGGCCATGGTAAGTCAAGCTCGATGCTGACTTTATAAGATGTATACACCGGTAGCTTTCTCATGCGATACCCCTTGGGCCCTCAGATAATAATCCTCCTTCGGTATCCTCAATTGCCAGATCGGAGTATTCAAGAACTGCACTCCTGCAAGCAGCACTTTGGATTCGAAGTGCATTATGTTGGCCGCTTCGTGGGTGCCACAGCGGTCGTAAACAGTGGAAGCGAGCAGGAAAGACAGGATAGGGGTGATGGGTCAACCTTCCAGGTGCATCAACAGCCTAGACACACGATTTTCATTGAGCTTGAGAAGCGGTGAACATCGAGAAAAGCGAAGAGCACTGCACACGAGTCCAGAGCTTGAACGATCGTGTTGTCATCACGTGACTTCTCCGGTTATCTACCGGCTACTACTGCGCGCGCCAAGAAACGCGCTTGAGCGCCTCCTCCTCCGACAACGCCTTCTGGAGCCCGAACATCGTCTTCGACCTGGACAATACAGTAAGTAGAACATGACAGTCAATCTCGTATTTATCTGACACCGTCTACCAACAGGACTACAGGCTGGCGCCGTTCTCGATTTTTAACCGCATCTGGCGTTATCTGGCCTTCGGAGGCCCGGGTAGTATTTTGACAAATCTGCAACTTGAGGTCACAAAGAGCAACAGCTCTTTACCCAACGCTCATTGTCGGCCAGCCTGTTGATCTCGGTATGCAGACCTCTCTAGATATTAGAATAACAAGTGAGTGATTCTCGCTCAGTGAGACTTATCATATTGATAGCAACTTTAGCACCACGTCCGCGAAATCGTGCACTGTACAGTCCATTTGACGACGACACATGGACCAACGATTGAAGCTTACGCAAGTTGACGCAGATATGGCTTCCGTATCATTGCTGGAATGATAGAACTCAGAGATCCTCGTGCTTGCGGATGATGAACCGTAAATATCGAGGACGATGATGTTCAGCTTACGGAAAGGGTACATGGCGGTAGAGGCTGCTTTCATTCACGCCATATTCGCCTCGAGGATACTCACCTGGTCGCTAGAACTTGAGCACATGATTGGCTTGGGCTGCACCGCTAGTCACTATGGAACCGGTCACCTTGGACGGTCGAAGAGTCTTGATTGTTTTCCTTGCCATAAGTGAGTCGACCATGTCTTTCGATCGTCCTATGCATCTAAGGTTCCGTCGATGTCATGTCAGTTGCAGTGTTACAAGCCGAGCGATGGTTCTTCATATTTGAAATCATGCGACAGTTGGTGGACCCAACTTCTGCAGCTGCCGTGTAATATCATATATGTCAACCCACTCGAGGTGGAAGAAGGCCACTATGGCTTGCGCCGTGGCGAGGCATCTGCGAGCTTCCTTTCACGAAATCACAGTCTGCACCAATCAGCTAATTTTTGAAACAATAACAGTTGATCCATGAAGTTCCGTGCTGGATGCGCCACTTACGTTGCTCTCCTATCACCTCAGTCTCTGGCCCAAGACCCAGTTGGAAAACTACCATGGCATCCCTGACTTCTCGTTGCTGAACTGAGGACGTTAGAACTCAAGGTACGGGTTGCTTCATGTATCCTGCATGTCGACTGGAAGATGTACCAAGCTCACAGCTCGCAGATTCGTTACGAAAGGCCAGAAACTTACGAGTCTTACGGAATTTCTTGGAGTGAACAAACGGCTGGATTCGGTTCGTCTCCATTACAGGCAGGCACTCAATTGAGCTTGACGTCGTAGCACACATTCCGGCGGCATATTCGGAATGCGCGAGATATACTTGGAGCAACTTGAAGTAAGTACTGCCGCGTAGTAGATCACGCTTAAAACTCAGTTCTGACATTCAATATCTTTCTGTCGTTCAGCTGTCCAAGTACAGCAGTTATAGGAAACGTGCACTACGCATGCTAAGTGCAGACTTCCACAAAGAGGTATTGCAGCAGCAGTCAGGATTGGCGAAACTGGGTTTCTTTCAAGTGGGTCACGGCATCGGGACCATTCACGAGCGTTAGTGACGCGTGACATGCCGCTGGCAGTAACCGTCACGCTCATCGACTCGAGCGACTGGTACATGTGTACCACCTAGCCCTCTTCCCAGTCTGGAAAAGCGGTAAGTAAGAATATTGTCGAAAGAGTAACACAATCCTTTGACGCAACCAAGCATTCTTATCTACTCGTGTGTCAAAACACGACGGTAATTAGATGGCGCATTCGCCACTACAGTGTCTTCTGCGTCTCTGACTTGTCGCACTGGTGTTCGATAAATCCAGTACGGCACCGTGACGCCTGTTGCCTCCGCTGGGAGTGCTCATCATCGATGTGGGGCTCCCAAACCACTGTCTCGAAAGGGATAATCGTCTCGGTGTCGAAAAACTACCAGGACGCAACAAGGTCGTAACATATACACAACCTGGTAGCTCTGCGTGTGATGTGCGTGTCTTCGCGGTCCTCATGCATGAATCCAGTTAACCAGCCCTTAGCTCCAGCATGCGTTCTTCTCAATCTAGCCAGTGCCGGCCACTTGCTTGTCCGCATCTTGAAGCTTGTCAACCTCTGACTACCATGGGCTATTTGGTGAGATGGCTCTGGCACGACGTCCACGAGTATATAAGAAGGCAAGAATCGAAATCGAAAGAGCATCCGCCCACACTCTCAACCCCAGCAGCAAATCCGCTTCCTACACTCTTCAAAGCCATTCAACAGTCATCATGTGCCGATATCGCCAGTATGTTGTTCACGTTCTCTTCCGCGATCTCATTACTGAAAGCAAGCTGATATGACTAGAGTGTGCAACTATTAGTGAGATGGAGCTTTGTTCTTGTGGGCCACTATACTGACCAACATTTGTCCTATCAGCACGCAATGCGGCCACAGTGTCCCGTTGGTACGTATACACGTCATAGATATTTTAGAAAAAACTGACCATGATCCACGCTGTGTCAGCCCGATGTGCTGGTCAGTCTACAGAAATACTGTGAGGGTCACGCTCGACTGATAAGTACCACACAGGTTCCTTGCTCCGCGACCAACTGCAAATTGAGCGACAAACACCCCTCGACCTGCGTCGGCGCGGTTTGTAAAGCGAGGTGCTTTCAAAGGTGAGTGAACACGGCTCCAAAGTAGATCATAGCTCAATGTTTCACGATCATAGCCGCCAATTTCCACAGCAGTACTGTACGTTCCTCTACGACGCATCCGAGAGTCACTCGTATCTCACGAACCTTTCAGCCCCACGCATCCAGGGCGCCTGCCCGGCTTGCGCACGCCGCAGGTGATTTGGCTCTGACGAGCCCAAGGACGACCACCTCTGAGCTGGATATCTAATACACTCTTCTATGTCTGACATCTCGATTTTTCTTCATGTGTTCCACGCCTACATCTTCTCCTCGATCTTGATTCTTAGCCTGCGGCTTTCTTCTTTCCTTGATCTTGATTCTTATCCTATGGCTCTCTTCTCCCCTTTCCCAGCTGGACTCCTCTTATCATATTTCTTCTACCATGGCTGCCTACTTCTACAATTTCATCAATCGGCCTCTTGAAGAGACTGACTTATGCGAATGTTACGTATCATACTACCCCTTCTTTATCATAATTGACGTTCAGTTCTCAAACCATACATTGCATGCCCCAATGACGTCCGAGGAGGAGATCAGGTCTTCAGTGCATCCTATATTTACAATGTCACAGACGACAATTGTCTCCTACACTGTATACGTCAGAATGAAATGCAGGACCGCCCATAAGGAGCACGGACTGGTACTCAGTTAGTATCTTGTCGTGAATGTTAGTATCGACACGAGTGGGGATCCACCGGATTGAACAGACTCAGGATAGTACGTAATCGCTGTATGTGTAGAGGGTCCCCTCGAGGGATGATCGATGACCAGGAGTCGACGTATTGCTATACTTCTTCGAGCGAACACATGTATTCTACATGAGGGTAACTCGGTGACCGATACCTCCAGCTTCAGGTGGTACGGGCTGTTCGCCGCTCCTATCCGAAACAAATGCGCGGTATCTATGGACGAGAAAGGTGAGTACCATACAAACGGAAATAGATTGGCTGCAACCTACATGCGATTCAAACGACTCCGCTCTGACTCGGGAACGGACGGGCGCGTTGTCTTCAGAACTTTGCGAATATGGTCCGCTGTGACCACGGGCTAGACACGAAATTAAATGCTGATTCGTGGTACAGGAAGAAATCTGGCGAACCTTCTCTGACGGAACTAGTGAGCGCTGCTTAGGCTCGTCTACTGCTTTGACCTTCCTTGTATTTGCAACAATACGTTGAAGCTGAGGGTTGATGGCCCGATGAGTGTCCTGCCATTGGTCAAAAGTAGGTTACTCACTCGTCGCTCAAAAGCGTCCTTCTCGGCTTTTGACATCACTTTCTCGTGAGCAACAGAGCCTCCGAGCTCAGTATACTGAATAGGCCCAACGTCCCCGTCAACGTCGACACTTGGTCCTCCCGTGACAAGGGCCAAGGTCTCGTGAATGACATCCAGGTGGGCGTTATACAACAGTGCTTGGAGATCTGCGCCAGAATATCCTTCGGTCTCGGCAGCGACTTCGCTCAGATCGACTTCGGGAGACAAAGAGATCTTGCTGCTGACGGCGTCTAGGATCTAGAGGTAAGCGACGTCAACGTATGTTCAGCCCAAGTTTTAGATTGAGAAACCTCTTTGCGCTCTTCCTCGTCTGGCATGTTGCAGAGAAGAGACTTATCGAGACGACCAGGACGTAGCAAGGCAGAATCAATCAGGTCCGGCCGACTGAAATGGCAATTAGAGGCATTCACGAGACGAGTCTGAATGTGAGCGTACCTCGTGGCTGCGAGCACGTACACGCCGTCAAGACCTTCCACACCGTCCAGCTGAGTGAGCATTTGATTGACCACACGATCTGTGACACCAGTGCTGTCGTGCCCTCTAGAGATTGGCGGTGAGCATACGATAGCCAATCAGCAGCGGGATGATGTACCTTTTCGGTGCAATGGAGTCGAACTCGTCAAAGAACAGGACGCAAGGCTTCGCTGAACTTGCTCGCTCAAAGAGCTCACGTACCTACGGCAAAAGTCATCAGCAGATGCAAGGATTTCCATATGGTCTACACCTACGGATTGCTCACTAGCACCGATGTACTTGTTTAACAGCTCCGGACCTTTGACGCTGATAAAGTTCAAACCACACTCCTTCGCCACAGCAGAAGCGAGCAGCGTCTTGCCGCAGCCAGGGAAGCCGTATAGCAGTAATCTATGCAATGTTGAGCAATAAATCAAAGCGTCCGCGGTGATACTTACCCTTGTCGTAGCCTGAGAGGCGATTGAGAAAAGATGGGGCCATACTTCGTGGGCCATTCCAGCGTCTCCCGAAGGATCCGCTTCGTCTCTTTCAATCCGCCAATATCGGACCAAGTCGTGTCCGATTTGTGCAGCTTGACGTCTCGGAGGGAGAGCGGGACGAAGTCAGCTTGTGCTTTGACGAAGTCGTCGTGGATGATCATGGGCTGCGAATCCCGAAAACGATTACGCCAGAAGCACATTTACGAGGTGAGTAGACGAACCTGGTAATCCTCTTCATGCTCGTGATTCGTTGCGCGAATGGCCGCCTGATGAACCGCTCTCGCCACGAAGTCCTTCAGGTCCATGGCCGAGTATCCTTCGGTATCCATTGAGAGTGCAGTAAGATTGAGAGGCGCTTCAGTGTCTTGAACCAGCCCCGATGTATCCATGTGGTTGCGCAGGACTTGCGATATGATCTGTAAGGGGGGTCAATACACGATCTTCGGCTGAGACTCAATATAACGACCAACCTCTTTTCGAGCATCTTTGCTTGGTGGCTTCAGATGAATGGTTTCTTGGAACGTGTGGCAGGCATTGAGCGTTGGGTGAAGAGACGCTCGAGATTCCGAGGACGCTATCAGGACGATACCCTTGCTATTCGGCTGCGCAGAACGAACTGCCGATCCGTAGTAGTGAACGAACAGTTCTGTGATATGTCGATTGCGGAAAGACTCTGCGTGCTGTCAACCACATGAGTTCTCGGTGACAATACCGCATCAACAACAAAGACGAGATGCTTACCTCGAGTTCCGGGCTCATCAGCTTATCCATATTGTCCATAACGATAACGGATGGTCGATGCCACTGGGCTTTCTCAAACCAGTACTTGAACAACGACTTGATCTTCGCAATGGGTGCATCGACGTATTTGGCCAAATCAACATGAAGAATATCTACGAAAGAGTCATGAGTGCGTTGATGTATCATCTGCAGACGCGGTACGTACATGCAAAGGTCTGTGGTGACTCTTGTAATTGCTTCGCCACAGCGTTGATAATAGACGTCTTGCCTGATCCTGAGCGGCCGTTGACCAATAACCCAGGAACTGTAGAGGAATAAGTTACAGATCGCAAGTTTGTAGAATGTATCGAGCACTCTTACCACCAAGGACACGGCGACTGGCCGCGTGCACCGCGAAAGTTGATGTGCAAAAGTCGACACAGCTGCCAATGATGTCTTCCACGCCTGCTAAGTTGTGACTAGCACTTCGTCTGCGAGCAATCAGATATATAAGCTGGTCGGAAGACATGAGGAACTTACTGCGCTACGGGAGAGGGTGCGGGTAATGTGTTAACCTCCTCTCGGCTCTCAGCGTTGAAAGAGATGCTATTGGAAGTCGTTGACCTCAGCAGGTTTCAGACATTCCTGGGGTTAAAATGACTTACTTGACTAGGTCCCAATCCTCCACGCCAGGAACAGATCCGTGGAGGACAACCAAACCGTTCGGTGTTGGCACATGAGGCGACCAAGTGATTAAGACTTCATCGTTGGCCACTGGATGGCCTGAAGAAGCCTTGTTTGACGACGGGTCGGTGGGATTCAGAACGCGTGGTACGGGAGCTGCAGGTGTCACCGTCGCGCTACTCTGAGTTTGCGTCGAGTCTGCAGGAGGTGGAAGCCGTCGTAGTGTACCGATCCAGTTCTTCGCTTGTGGGATATCGTCTGAGGAGAGGGTATCCAATGCCATCGAACGCAGAGTATTCTTCGCAATATACGCAATGGCAGCCACATTTCCGCTCTCCAAAGCCGTACACGAAGAAGCTACCGTTGGCAAAATGCGCGACGGAATGACTCGGAAGGTCCTGGTAGTCTTTCGCGTTTGTGCAGACCGCTTCTCTTGGGTAGCTGGGGCTCCCGGTTTCGCAACACCGTTGGCCAGAGAACGTTTGGCCTTCGACCCAGAAGAAGAGGTGTTTTTGCCTTGGTTGCGAACCATGGGTGCAATACTGACTTCTGTGCTCGTGGTCAAGAGAAGAGCTTTGCCGTTTGACGGATCCAACGAGACTGAATAGAGTTTTTAGCACACCTCTAGAGATATGATACAACGTTGAACGCACCCACTCTCAAACGCACACGCGTCCTTCCCAGTACCCAGACGTCGATCTCCTGGCCAATCATTGTTACTCGCACTTGGGAAAGGAGGGTGGACTCTACATGCGAAGCATGCAGTTCCTACACATCAGAATAAAATCAGTTTTGGCAATTTTCGAGCAGTGTTGCACATATACCAGAATTTCCCAGTCATCGGAAGTCAAAGGTTCTGTGGCCACCGTAGTAGCATATCCCAGGTCGTAGAGCAGTCCAATGTCCACCTACCATGAGACGGCGTCACATTAGAGCTTATGACAACATCAATGTAAGAGAACATACCACATCTCCTTCCGAAAACCCCAACCCTTCCGCATACTGAGGATCAATCTCAATGGTTTCCAGGCCCTTCTCTCCTGTGCTACCCGAGTTGAATTGTGCCAAAGACGACGCAGATGCCATTCCAGTCCATCCTACGTAGGCCTCACGCTTGCTCCCAGATCCATGTGCCGAGGTCAAATGGACTGCGAGGCCTTGCGGTCTCTGTCGAACAGGTCAGATCAGCACAGGTGTCACGGAGCGAGAGTAGACTCACTCACTACTCCACGCTCCAGCAGAGGACCATATATTGATATGGGCAGATTGACCAGTGATGAACGCAAGGAAACATAGTGAACTCTTGCTCTTCGTGGCATCTTGGTCTGGTCGAAAGCAAGCCTGCAGCACGTGCGGCTGTAGAGGGTGTCGACACTGTCGAGTAAGGATGGAAGTCAGGTGGAAATAGAGCGCGTCTGAAAGTCCGTTGGGGATTGATGTTCCGTCGCTACGATTTTGTTTGGTGTGTTGGTCGAGCACAGAAGGGATGTTTGGAAGAGGGCAACATGTTCACGAGAGCAGGTCGAGTGTTATTGCAGAAATTCACGCTGAGCTGCTCCGGTCAATTAGAGGGCGCTAGCTGGCATCAGTAGCCGGTAGTAGCCGGTCTCCGTCACTACTCAACGTCGACGTCTCGGTCCGCACTAAAACTGTGTCGTCCTTCTTCCAGGCCATGATGTTTTCTGACACAATTCTCTTCAGTCTTCATTCATTTCTCTATTGTGACTCTGACCGTACGTTTGAGTAGCATCTCAGCCTCGATTGATACTCGGGGCTCAAATCCGAAAACAGCGATTCGGCCGAAGCTCTTCGCTCAACTTCGACTCTTCGAGCACGGTGGTCGCTCACACTGTACCCAGTCCACTAGTCTCTGAGACATCAGAGGAGCGATTCATCTGCGAGAGGTTCGATTCATTTTGGGCACACCCAGCTGGGTATAAAAGGAGCCATGTAGCCCCAACCAAGCGATAGGATCGAACCTCGCGCCCCACCCACCTGTACACACCTGCACCGAGCTCTTGCCTCTCAGCCATCATGGTCCTAAAGATATATGGCAACCGCTTCTCTATTTCCACTCGCCTCGTCGCCACCGTATGCGAGGAATATAAGATCCCGTACGAGCTCACCAGTCTCAATCTCTTATTCAAGGAACACAAGAAAGAAGAGTATCTCAAACACCATCCTTACGGCGTCGTCCCGTACATCGACGATGACGGCTTCGTTCTCTACGAGATACGCGCCATTGCTCGCTATATCGCTACCAAGTATCGCAAGAACGCAGCCGTGCCGCTTTTTCCTGATCCAATCACGGAAAGTGAAAAGTACGCCAAGTACGAGCAAGCTGCGAGTGCAGAAACCGCTTATTGGGACAAATACGCGTCCAATGTAGCACAGGATCTTGTCACATTACCGTGAGCTCCTTTCGCTGCTCCCCTTTCTACACGCTCCAACTGACGGTCTCCGAAGGTCGTTTGGATTTGGGGTCGATCCCTCTTACGCTCAGAAGCGTCTTCAAAATCTGTATGCGTCTCTCGACGTATACGAGACAGTTCTTTCGAAACAGAAATATATCGCCGGCGACGTATGCCTCTTCCTTGCCTTATCTTCATATTGCAGGACCTCTAACGGATGCACCGCAGGAATTTTCCCTCATCGACATCTTCCACCTCCCCTACGGGACCCTGTTGACGTCGCATAAAATCCTCAACCTTCTCGACGAGGACAAGCGCCCCAATGTCGCAAGGTATGCGAGAAGACACCTCTTCGCGATCATGAACTCATACGTCTGAAAGGTGGTGGAAGGATATCAGCGCCCTTCCGTCCTGGAACCGTGTCCAGGTGCAAGTGCCCGACAGTTGGCCTTGAGTAGTAGCGTGGAGATCGTGACGGTTCTTCCAAGTACCAGTACTCGAACGGTTCATTTTTCAAGTCATGTTCCCTTGCCCTGTGCAGTTGGTCTTGCCCTTGCGAATTTCTGTCAACGACAGTACAACGTGAGATTTTTATCCGGTTCCAGTGAGTCCTGGGTAGTACATCTTGAATTATACAACAATTGATCAGAAGCAGAAGCGAAGCATGCAATACAACCAAATGATCCAACATTCAACGACATCCCGTCCAAAACAGCAGAGCGTGTATACAAAACGATAAATGATTTGCGATAATTCATCTGAGAACTTGCCCTCTAGCTACGCGAGGCGTTATCGGCAATAAACGAGTCAGAGAGAAAGACAAGAAGGGGCTCGTAAGATTTAGCAGCCGGCGGGGACGGTGGTGTCGTCGCGGTGGTTCGCAGCTTTCTGGCCCAGGCCGCGGCTGGCGAAGGCGTTCCAGAGAGTACATTTGTTGGCGCCTCCGAACCTGTTGACGTCAGCTTGAATCCAGGCGTCGCGAGCGGTGGGGAGAGTAGGGTTGCAGGGCTGCAGGGAGAGCGCGTCGATGAAGAGGTGGAGGTAGACGATGTTGCCCTCAGAGCCGCTATAACGAGGAGCACGATGTGAGCCGTTGAACTCATGATGAGAAGAAAAGAACTACACGTACGTAGGATCAGTGTGAGCGGTGGTAGAGAAACCGTGAGCCTTGACGAGGGCGGCGTAGACGTTGTGGAGGATGTTGGCCCAAACCTCACCAATATCGTGCACCTCATTGAGCTGCGCGATGGAAGAATAGCGGAGCGGGTTAGTGGATGCGGAGGTGGAGTAGGGGTGAGTACGAATGCCAGCGGCGTCGTTGGTGACATATTGTCCCATCACATAGTCAGGAACGGTAGAGTCCTTGTGCTCGGTCCACCTGAAGAGTTGCGGTCAGATAATCGCAAAGAAGGCTCGTGGTAGAGAGAAACATACTCGGCGAAAGCGTCAGACCAACCCTCACCCATTCCGCCAGCCTCAGTGGTCTGGAGGCAGCGACCAGTTCCACCCCCAGTCAAGCGGTTGGTGATACCGTGAGTGTTCTACGCAACCGAATGAGTATATGCACACTGGGATATTGTGAGCAGCGCAATTCACCTCGTGTACGACGATATCGTTCTCAAGAGCACCATCACGTTCAGGGTTGGTGATATCCCACAAGAACATCCTCATCGCTCCGCTTTGGCCATCAGGAGGAGTGGAGAAGTCAGCGTTGTCGACGCCGTTCTTGTCCTGAACGGAGATGGTGACACGATCGTTGGCTTTGCCACCGTTACCGAAGTTGTTGTTCTGGAAGTTGAACGTGGACTCGGTGAAACCGTACTTGAAGGAGATGTCGTGGACCGTGTTCACGATGTAAAAGGCGTTGGTCCGAGCGGCGTCGAGGTTGGCCTGTTGAGTAGGGGCAGCGCTGGGGCTTTGGTTGAAGATGAACTGGAGACCAGAGCCTGACTGAGAGGTCGTGGAGGTCTGGCTGCCCTTGAAAGAAATCGCGTTGTTGCCGCTATGGTGATAAGGATCCATAAGTCGGTGGAGTAAGAAATGATTTGGGTGATGGACGTACGCGGTACTAGTGGTGCTAGTGGTGCCGTCGCTGTGCCAACCTTGAGGAGAAGCAGTGGTATCCTGGGGGTCGACCAAGTTCTGGAAGCCCTCAGTCAAAACCTCCTTGGTGATGGGAAGGACACGGTACTAGAGGAAATAATCAGGTTTCAGACGACACCCACCACTCAGCGTCCACCATTGATGGCAGAACTCACAGTAGCTTCGGCACGGAAGTCAGTGACCGACGCGAGCTCGCCAGTGTGAGCGTCGACGAAAGCTTCAAACCAGGTGTTGGCGTCCTCGTTGCGGACTTGGAAGACGTGAGTGAGGGCTGCGCTGCCATCCTGCTTGGCGAGGTACTCGAGAGAGGGAGCGGGAAAGTTCTCGGCATCGAACTTGCCGTTCAACTTCTGCTCAGCAGTCTTGATGGCGTCCTCGACCTTCACGGACGGTGTAGCAGGAGCAGCCTTGGCTGTGAACAGAGTGAGCGAAGTAAGACAAGAGATGACATTCGGGACTTACTGGGCTTGACGAAAGAAGACCCGAAAGCGACGACCTTGTCGTCTTTGTTGAAGGCGACGTTGGCAACAGCGTTGGCGAAGGGCACGCCGTTCAGCTTCTGTTGAATATAGGCGTGCTTGGCCTCGGTGTTCTCAGAAGTCGATTTCACTTGCACGGCGTCGGCCTTGACACCAAGCTGGGACTCGACGAAAGCAGCAGCCGCGTCCCCGACAGAGACATCATCACGCTTCCTGAGGGGATGGTCCACGCCCTCTCCGAAAGTCTGTGGAGCTCGTTAGTGACGGATCAACGGCGGTAAGTGTGAGGGAGGCGCCTTACCGTGAACGAAGACTCCGGGTGGAAAGTCTCCAGCTTGACATCGGAGTTGATGTTCCGAACCCGGTGGGTAGCGTGCTTAGCACCTGGAACCAAAGATGAAGCCGAAGCAGCAGAAGCATAGAGAACCGCAAGAAGAACGGTGTTGAAGAACTTGCTGAATTGCATTTTCGATTCTTTGCGAATACGGCTGAAAGTGCGAGTGCTGTTCCGGGGCTGAGAGACTGGCTAAAGTCTGCCTGGTAGTCGAAGATGAGAGTCGACTGAAGAATATCCAGCGATGTCCAGGATGCTTTTATACACATCTTAGACGGTAGTGAGCTTGCATACGCGGCATGGCGAGCAAGTAGCCAAGACCATTGTCCATATGGTTGAAGGTATTGGCAGACGATGTACAGCGACCTGTGTGACTTGTCTCAGCTACGACCTCGTGCACAAAAGACGACTGTTGCACCAGACGACGCACTGTTGTCAGCTCGCAATGATCATGATCCATAGCGTGCGCGATCTTATCTAGAATGGCCTTGTGTTTTGCGGTTCGCTTGGAATGTTCACGGTTCAAAAGAAGCCATAGCGTGGGTGTCCGAGAAGAGGAAATCATTCAATTGATTTATGCTTCGGTGACCTGGCGACGGAGACGAGCAATGCTTTCGAGTACGTCACGTTCGAGGATATGCCGGACGAAGGTGAGCAGCGGCTTCCGAGAAATTGGTGATACCCGGCGTGTGAGCTGGAGATCCAAGAAGTGACATTCGTCCCATCGAGTCTGTGCACCTGGTAAGATAACGGGAGATTTACCGTTGACTAGTTTCTTCGATGCGTTGCTGAATGATGCAAGCATCTCGCAGAAGTTGCTCGAAGGCATTTCGAGATAAGCAGAGATCTTTCCGATGTGAGACATACCTCAAAATTATTAGCATGTTATTTCCATCCTTTCTGCGTGCCAACAACGTGATCAGCAGTATTGTATGCTTAGAGACGTATGCACTCACCTCATCAACGGTGTTGCTACTCGGAGAACGTACCCGACGGACAGTATGGTCAGCGGTAGCTCGAGTACAGGCGATTCCGGGACTATACCCGTGGAGCTACGAATGTCTGCACAAGGCCCGACGTGCTACTAAGGCCAGCCTGGGAGACTACGGTGAGCGTGATCCACATTCAACGGCGAGCATTGCATACCTGAACACTGTAGATAGCGCAAGTACTGGGGCCGCGTGCAGACTTCTCAGAGCCATATGCGCAGCTAGGGACAGAGTGATGTCGAAGGTAACAGGTGACAGACCACTGCTTCTTGCCAAGACGAGCCATGACACTCGAAGGCTTGGCGAGCGTTGAAGAGCATCGAGTGCCATAGACGCTCACTTAGACAGTCGCGTGCTCTGCATGACATCTCTTCAAATTCTTCACAGCATCAATGCGTTGTCAATGCATTGCAAAAATGATCATTGTGAACACCATCAGTCGCAGTAAGCAGGATGAATGAACGACTGTACAGAACTCAGCGAAGTTCTTAATAACACAACACTGCCAGGCAGCCTAGAGACAGCCTGATACGGCTGCCGTGTCCGATCAAGCAAGAGTTCCCGCTTGCTCTGATGAGAGCAGTAGTTATACAATCGTATATTGCCAGGTTGCCATAAGGAGGAAACGAAGCGCATGCAGGTCATGGGAGCATGGTCATATTTGCGGTGCGGGTAGAATGAAAGATGAGATGCCAGACACATGAGAGGTGATCAGACGCGGGAAGGGTAGAGCATCTGTGTGAAGCCAAATGAGCACGTCACACCATTAAAAGAGAGTAGAGGGTCACGTACCACACGGACGCTGGCACCAAATGCGTGGGGCGGGATGTTCGATGTGAATTTTGACTTGACAACACCAGAGTTTCCGTGAGGGCGGGTGACACGGCTATGCGTGCAAGAAAACTGATGAGCACAAGAATATCCCACGAAAAACAGCATTGGACGTACCCCCAGATCACCCGGACCTTAGAGCCCTGAATCTCCTTCTTTGCCTTGTAGACGAAAGCAACACGCTGGAGCAAGAGACCGTCAGTGGTGTAAATTTGCGCAAGCAACTCGTCGGCGTACCTTTCCAAGGTAGAACTGAGCATCCTCCTTGGTGGCGACACCCTCAATCTGGACGAGTGAGGTGTTGGGACGAGAGTTGCGCTTGGCACGCTTGTGGCCGAGGATGCGTCCCTTCGAGTAGAGTCTGAAAGTGATCAAAAGTGAGAAACGAGCTCGGTGCGTCGAGGTAGGGGGAAAGAGCAAAGGACACCGCAGGAGCAGCACTACAGTATCCGTCCATCTGCAGCCTCATCCAACCCACCAACCGTCCATCCAGCCTATTCCCTTCATCTCACCGCTCCCTCTTCTTCCCTGCAGCATTCCGATGCCCCTCACAGACGTATTGACGGCGTATCTCACCTTGTTGATCCCATTTTTTGTCGTTGAGGAGGCCGATGTCGAGAGTCTTGAGGATGATCACCGAAGTTTGGTGAAGCGCCCGCTCAATGCGGCGCTGCAGCCCGGCGCCGAACGTGAGAACGAACTTCCTGTTTTCGCAACCCTGCAAATTTGCCCTCTTCAACCGGCGTTTCCTGCTCTCCTTCCTCTTCTTCACCATCGACGCAGTTTTCAGAGCTGCACTTGGCCGTCGTCTATTCGCTCTCGACGTGCTTCAAGTAACGGAGCGGTGGAAGAGCGAACATCCCATTCCTTTGTACCAGCTGCTTTCTTCTAGATTGCTCTGTCTCTGCCACGTATACTACTTCCCTACGCGTTGTCGAGCTTCGGTGCGGAGGAAATACATCATTCGTTCATTCGCTGCTTCATTCACCCCTCGGCATGTTTTCAAGGGTCAATTCGGGACAGCCTTGCGTGGTTTTGGCCATCACTTAACTGTGTTCACTGGTGACTGAGCAGCAGCCCAGCAGCTCCGTTGCTACCTCCTCGGGTCATCGAACGCTTGGTGAGTCTTCCTTCATTCCGGGTTATCGAGGCTTCTTTGGCGAGATGGAGAAAAGATACTGTTGGCGCATTGAGACAAGCTGGAACCTCGGGTACTGCATCGTCATGATGCTCAATATCCGCGGCCTCGAGTTCGTCGCAATCCGTTCTATATGGCGATGATCCCGTTGGTCAAGGAGCATCGACGACTGACTCTCATATTTCTTAGCTTAGGTGAAGTCAACAATACTAGAGAGTCGGCAAGCTACCTGCAAGGTGAGCCACTACATCAATCCAAGCTATAACAAGGCTGAATGATGGGCGTCGTAGCATAGACTTGGACTATGGCGCCCCGCATCGCACTCCCAACGACCTTCAAACGCTTCTCTTCAACTTTCACCGCGAAACCTATCCCTTCAAAATCCCACTTTCATGCGCCCATACCCGATAGCGCGTTCCCAAAAGGCTACGTCCTCACTGGTATCCACGCCGGCGTGAAAAAGAAGCCAGATGCCCTCGACCTCGCCCTCATCCTCTCCACGACCTCCCGACCTGCCGCAGCTGCAGGCTGCTTCACGCGCAACGCTTTCAAAGCTGCACCTGTGATTGTCTCGGAGGAGATTCTCAACAACAGCGGAGGCAGAGTTCGTGCTGTCGTCGTGAACAGCGGATGTGCGAACGCCGTGACGGGGAGCGATGGGATGTCAGATGCGTGGGCGATGGTCAGGGCTACGGACGCACTATTGGATTCGGTGGAGGGCGAGGCAGAGCAGACTCAGACTCAGACCAACTCTACGCTCGTCATGTCGACAGGCGTCATCGGCCAACGTCTCCCCATTGACAGAATCCTCTCCGGCATCGCGTCTCAATCCGCAAAGGCATCGAATATATCATCTCTTGGCTCGAACTTCGCCGCCTGGGAACGCGCTGCACGTGCTTTCATGACCACAGATACCTTCCCCAAACTTCGCGCTCGCGCGTTCACTATCCGCGGTAAGGAATATCGTATAGCAGGCATGGACAAAGGTGCAGGCATGCTCCACCCCAACATGGGTCCGCCTCGTCCTCCCTCTACCGGCCCACTTCACGCAACTCTTCTCGGATGCATCCTCACCGACGCAGCCGTCTCGCCTCGCAGCCTACAATCCGCGTTGACGTACGCTATCGACAAGAGCTTCAACTCTATCAGTGTCGATGGCGACATGTCTACGAACGATACGATTCTTGTGTTGGCCAATGGCGCGGCGGCGGAAGGCGAGAAAGAGATTGACGAAGCCACGGACGTAGAGGCGTATGAGGTCTTCAAGAAGGAGCTGACGGAGTTCTCGATTGACCTGGCCAAGCTGATTGTGCGGGACGGCGAGGGTGCTACCAAGTTCATTACAGTCACGGTGCAGGTATGCTCACCTCTCCGGTAAATCATGTGTACACGTGTGTCTGACATATACTACACAGGGTGCACCGACATATGCCGATGCCCACAAAGTCGCGTCCCGGATATCTACCTCCGCCCTCGTCAAGACCGCGATCTACGGCGAAGACGCTAAGTAAAGCTGCTTCCTCTCATCATCCGACCTGAGACTAACTACTCGTCGACTAACAGCTGGGGGCGTATCCTCGCTGCAACAGGCTCCATCTCCCTTTCCACTCCCTTCATACCCAGCCGAGTGAACGTCTCTTTTGTTCCTTCAGACGGCACGTCCCCACTCGCCCTCCTCGTAAACGGCGAGCCGCAAAAGGTTGACGAGGCGCGTGCCTCGGAGGTTGTCAGCGCTGAAGACTTCGAGATCAAGGTCGAACTGGGCTTGGGAGAGGAGAGTGCACAGTACTGGACGTGCGACTTCAGCTATGTGAGTTTCGTTCTTGTGCCTGAACCCTTTTATTTGGCATTGCGCAAATCGAGTACTGACGTGAACTTCTCTCATAGGAATACGTGAGGATCAACGGTGACTATAGAACGTAGTTCATTGAGGTATACTGCAGAGGCGAGACCAGCATGGTATGTCCAGTCGAGATGGTAGATAGACGGGAAGGCGTTGTTTGTATATACGTGATGGAATGCAAAGAATGTGCACGAAAGAGCGGAAAGGAGTGGGGTTAGATATACAAGTGAGCATATAACGTTAAGTATCTTCGTTGTGATGGTATCCTATGTTCCTTGGAAAACGAAAGACGAGGGCGAAAAACTAGCAAGCGGGTAAGTAGATAAAGTATCGAAGCAAAGAGTCAAATGAACCACATCGTGTGGCCTGTCCACAGCAAAGAATAGCGCTGGCCCACCACCTCGCAGACAACGTTCCATGCTTCTGCGCGTGCTCGAAGACACGCAGGGAAGAACATGCAGTAGAAGCAGCAAGAACAAATCAATCAATCCCAGACCAGATGACCCTTCTCGTTCATCGAAGCGGTCATGCCTCCGCTTGCTTTCCCTCCCTTGGAAGCCTTCGCCTGCTCCGCCATCCGTAGCTTCTCCAACTCGCGTTGATGTTTCGCCAGTAAAGCAAGTCTCTCCGACTCAGCCGCTGCTTTCGCTGCCTTTTGCGCATCCTTCTTCGCCGCGTTTTGTCGTTGCTTCTTCCCCATAGTCTCTGACAAGCGCTGCGGTGGTGCTTGAGGGTCGGACGAAGATGAGGCAGTCCTGTTCGGTTCTAAAGCGAAATGAGATACAGTAGGAATAAATGATCGTGGAACGAGACGTACTTGAGCGCGACTTGCTGGTCTTAGTTACCCAGCCTCCCTCATCCTCTCCGTCGGCATCATCTGCCGTACGCGACTCGTCCACGTCTTCGTAGTCTGCCCAAGAGAACCCTGCAGCCGGTCGCTCGTCGGGACGAGGCTGTACCCGCATCACGCGAGCAACGGTAGGGTAGTCAGGGGTCTCGAGCATGCTGGTAATTGCAGACATATCAGCCGTAAGAACACTACAGAGAGTTAATGGAAGCACGCACTCGTCCACGCCCGTCTTCCGTGGCTTCGGTAACAGCTTCTCTGCCAGAGTCCTCCTATTTTCCGTCGGCTCTGGATGAGACTCGTCCTCCGTCCGCTCAGCAACGGGTGAGGAGTTCCCTGTGGCAACGTCACTCCCTAGAGCTCCACTAGTGTCACGGCTGTGAGCTGCATCACCTCCCGCAGCATTGCCTCGACGGCGGGGTTCGACACGAGTCCAAGTATCATCCGTGTCTACCAGAGAGACAGACGGGGGCTTCGGTGTCGGGCTCTTCTTCTTGGCAGATTTGGTAGCAGGGGCATGAGACTCAGGCGCCGTCGCCGACGACTCTGACTGCGCATCGACGGGCACAGAGCGCGTACCCCCTCCCAGGACGGGTGTGCTGGTCTTCTTCGACTTCTTCTTCTTCGACTTGGCTGGCTTCGAAGCGGATTCCGCTTGCTCCTGGCCGCTGGTAGGCGCAGGAGACTCGAAACCCCCTGGAATGACAGCTGGGAAAGGGACCACGATTGGGTTGGCAGCAGAATGTTGAGCAGAAGCCGCGTCAGATTGAGCACCTGCACCCAGCTTCTTCTTCTTTCCTTTCTTTCCTCCTGAACCAGAACCATTTGAGCCGGCAGGAGGGGTGGGAGTGGACTCCTTCGAGGGAGTGTCCGCGACCAGGACGCGCTGGACAACGGTGTAGGAGACCGCGCTGACAACGACGACAACGACGGCGACGGACTGAGCGGATAAGTTACTGAGGATAGAGCCCATTTTTGAGACGAAAGCAGCCAAGGATACAGAGGGGAAGTTGCCAGCAGAGAGAGGAGACGGAGAGAGACTGTGTTGCTGCCGTAGCGGTTGGCGGATCGTCCTTAGCGCGGGCGTCTGTCGCGTCTGCCATTTACACTTGCACTGTCCCCCTGCTCCAATTTAGGAGCCTCTTAAATACTA